>NJDD01007516.1:39368-83424 GCA_002245505.1 Calephelis nemesis
AAAAAATCAGTACTAATAGTACAAACTGGTCGCCCGCCAAGTGACCGCAGAGCCCGCGGTCGCAACCCGCCGAGGCGGCGGGAGATCGTCGCCCGCACGATGTACGGGCAGACGACCGTTGCAGAGAACCGCAAACGACCGCAGGCGCTGTGGGTGAAAATCGCGTCGTGAAATGGTATATTTCTTATTACTCATTACTTATCAAGGAGGCACATATTCTTAACAGAAAATACAAAAAATCATATCGATTACACTTAAGCATTGAATCGAATTTGCATGTCGAAATACAGTAAATGTTATATTTTAAAATAAGTTTTATTAAACCAGGCCCTGTCCTTTTATGAAATCAATTTACATTGCGAAAGCGTTTCATTTCCCAAGAAAGAAGATTAGAGTTTTAAGAAATTAAACGGACTTAATCTTTATAGAAAATAGGTTCAAACCATTAGAGCAAAAAGTTACTTAGATCAATGAAAAAGCTTAGATACGAGAATTAAGAATGTTATTAAGAGAGTCACTAGCCAATCAGACTGAAAGTTGATTAAGAATTTATGACGGCACGTTGAAAGTATGCTTAATATTTGAATATTTCATTACTAGCCGACTCAGTGAACTTAATGTATGATACCCTATCTACCTTAGTGTGAAAATATGTATGTAAAGTATCCTTGGCAATTATTTAAATACATTTAAAGAAATTAAATATTTATATACATTTAAAAAAATTTCAATCACAGCACTTATTTATATTTTTAATAAATGGATCTGCTTTTAATAAATGTATATGTACTTTGTGTTGCAACTCCAGTTATTAATGCTTGATCCTAATTTTCATTTCTTTCTTCTTTAAAAATACTTAAGAACACACGTTGTAAATGTTTTTTTAATGGCAAAAGACAGCAAAAATGCTCAAGGATACCCTGATGGTAAGACATAACCGCAGCATACAGACACCATAGATGTCGTACAACGTCCTGTGGCCGGGGTGTTAGGCTAATTATGTAAGTCTACCGACTATCCTATCGGACTGCATAATGACATCGTAATAATGGTGGCAGGAATAAACAAGGCGGTGGATCCTAACCAGGCCAAATTGCACAGCACTCGACCACCAGTGCTACAATAAATGTCTTAAATCTTCGTAAAGAAGAAATGAAAATTAGTTGAGTCAGTAATACCTACCTGCAGATTATCAGTATGCCCTTAATCATTGCAGTCACTAATATACTATATACTTCATTTATAGGTACAGATGTTATTTTTAAACTGCGCAATACGGCGTACGTGAAACAAACTATGAATAACACAAAAGTACATCTGCTATTCATTAAAAAAGAGGACAAGAATAATTCGACTTGCTTATTCATAAATTGTAGCAACACAAAAAAGTTGCCAAATGCATTTCGCTTTCTCACAAAAGTACTGTAAAGGGTTGTTCATTCCTGGAAAAGTGCATCACAAAAGCCCTATATTCGGTAGCAAAGAGTTTTTACACTTTTTTAATTACACTCATATCATACAAGTGTAAATTGAAACTTTTTGAAAGGCCGTTTTTTGTGATGTAGTAATTAAGGTATAACTAAACTATTCTAAAAAAGTATCTTCACGCCAATATCCCTGAAAAGGTAGGCAGACATACAACCATGTCACCTAGCCGAAGATAATATTAAGCTCCTTAATGTGATAGGTGACAAACCTATCGCCAACCGGACACATATACAATCCCGGCATCGCCACTTTTATTAGAAAAAATAAAAATAGACATTTTCTAGACCAACTCTGCCACTCCACTACGGAACCCTAATAAGCTGTAGCAGTACTATTTAAATTATGCGCTTCGGCTACATTCGACAAATTTCGGAAATCCGAATGTATTTTAAAGATATCTATATAAAGTTGTTATAACATCTAAAATTAATCATTTCTCTTAAATTTAGATTTGGTCAGTCAATTTTAAAATAAAAGTATGAAAAAAAGCATCTTCACGCCCATATCCTCGAAGAGGAACCAGGACACCCACGACTAGCCCAAGACACTAAGTCCCACAATGTGATAGGTGGCAAGCCTATCGCCAACCGGGCACATATCCTATCCCGAGCAACATTTTTTTTAATTAGAAAATCGGAAAAACCGAATTTTCTTTATGTTGCCCGAACCGGGATTCGAACCCGGGACCTCATACAGTCTAGTCCAACACCCGAACCGTTAGAATAAAGAGGCCAGAGTTAAAAGCGTAAAGGCGAAGCGCTTAATTTAAATAGTAGTTCTTCAGTTATACGTATATTTTACAATAATATCTTATTGATCTCGTTGCTTTAGAGAAGGGATTAATATTAGATGAGGTATTAGCGATTTAACTTCCGGGATTATCAGATTAAGCGTGCTATATTTTGACTTCCTAATCAAGGGCTTTGAAGGATTGTGGTTATTTGTTACTGAAAAGCTTTTATTAACTTCATTATAATTAAGACAAAAAAAACGGTTTTTCTTTAAACCGGTATTTCGTTCTAAAGTAACTTCAGTTATTAACGATCTATCGAATATCTACAGGTATCACCGATCCATTTAACCAAATCGATCACTTTCTTCTTTACGATCTTTATTGTAATTAAACATATTTATAGTTGTTTGATAATGATAAATATCACAGATCTTTTTAACTTTTTCACGCCCATAGCCCCGAATTGTAGGTAGAGTCACAACCAGGGTACCCACGACTAGCCGAAGACACTAGGTCCAATTATGTGAAAAGTGGCAAGCAAGCCAATCGGGCACATATTCAACCCCGGATCACGTCATCTTTATTAGAAATTTGAAAATACTAATTTGCTAGTTTTTAAGTTGCCCAACCTGGGAATCGAACCCGGGACCTGAAGAAGTCAAGTCCGATGCCAGACCGCTAGACCACAGAGGCAATACTATTATTTTGACTTACTAGGTATATTATGTTTTTTAAACTAGAAATGTCTTTTTAGTATGTTTTTCAAAAACTAACATTTTCTTCTACAATATAGCAGCATTTTTTAAAAAAATACGCTTGCCAACTAACAGCATGTTACTTTCAGTGAATTAATTAAACTTTTAAACGAATTTCGATCCATCGTAAATGAATTTTCTATGAAATGATACGTAACTCAGTATACCGCTCCAACCACTGCAGAATTTTTCAGTTTATTTTTAAAAGCGTCTTCACGCCCATATCACTGAAGAGGTAGGTAGAGGCACAACCAGGGCACCCACGACTAGCCTGTGATAGGTGGCAAGCCTATCGCCAACCGGGCACGCATCCAATCCCGAGCAACATTTTTTTTATTAGAAAATTGGAAAAACCCAATTTTCTTTTTGTTACCGACCCGGGATTCGAACCCTTTATTTTGGAATGACTAATGTGTTGCCAACCTCGTGGTTTTTACAACTTCACCGGGCTTTGAATTCGAACCCGGGACCTTATGCAGTCAAGTCCAACAATTGAACCGCTAGACCACAGAGTGAGTGTGAGAGAGTGGGAGTTTATTTTCTGAGACTTGAAATTAGATATATTATTTTTCTGATGGTAAGAAATACCTACATTGTGCTTAGACACCAAAGGTGGATGACTGTTGTCGCCGTCGTAGTTAAGCTGGGATGGCAGTTCGCGTAAGTGTGCTCGACCCTCCCAAATGCAATGCGATTATGGAGCACTGAGTTTATTCCTGTAAATATGGGTCAAGTGCTAGTACCGAACCACGCGAGTTGGCAAAAAACTTTAATAAATAAATAAATATCCCTGGACTAGTCACACAAATTGAATCTAACCTCAAGGTAAGCAAATTATATGCTTGTGGCATGGGTGTTAGTCAACGATACTATTACATAGAAATACTTGAATAGATACCAGAATACATTTAATAAACACCCAGACCCGGAAATGCAGACATCTAAATGTTCATCACACAAATGCCTGCCCCCGTCGGGAATCCGAGCCTCGCGATTCGTCGATGCAGTTAGGCGAGTACGCTAGCCACTCGACCAACGAGGCGGTCACTTCGACCGACTTCGAAGTCGAGACTTTAATGCTTAATTATTATCATAAGATTGAAAATGGTGCAATGTTGGTCTGGTCGAAACTCTTAAATCGATCTTTCCAATTTAAAATCAAATTACTTGTTTTTAGGTTGTTTTTAAAGCATCTTCACCCCCATATCCCCAAAGGGGTAGGCAGAGGCACAACAAGGTCACCCACGTCTAGCCGAAGACACTAAGTCCCACAGTGTGATAGGTGGCAAGCCTATCGCCAACCGGGCACATTTCCAATCCCAAGCATATTTTTTTATATACATAAATAGGACTGGTATCTCGATAAAAAGGACAGGGATGCACCTATAACATCTATGGTAAAATGAGTAAGAAAGAAGTTTATATCAACGATTTGACAGCTGCCTCAGAAGAATCAAGAGATAGTCGAAAGTCCATTATTTTGGCATAAGATTTAGCATCTGCTATTAATCAAGTTTTAGTTTCACTAGTTTAATTTAAAAATATTTGACTTAAATTAATTAAAATAAGTCATAAATGGTCATAAACAGTAATGTCAGGGTCTTGTGTAAAGTTCTTAATCGAGCTCACTTTGATTTGGCATACATAACGCGCGTGCATATAAACACACACACACACACACACACACACACACACACACACACACACACACACACACACACACACACACACACACACATACACATACACAAACACGTCAAACTCGCAACAACCCTCTTTATCCGTCGGGCATTTAAATACCACCAACATTGACTTATTTTACTCAAGATGAAAATCGATAATTAATAAAAATACTGCGTCAAACTCTCCTTTTGGTTGCCAAACTCTAGAAGTTATTTCAAATTCATTTTAACACACAACTCACCTGGTGGGATATAATCTTGAGAGGATGAATTAAACTAGAAGCACCCTAATCACTCTTGCTTTGAAAACGCCCAATTTGTAATTCTCCGGATATACGGCTTCAGGAAGCGAATTTCAATCTTTTGCTGAACGAAAGATGAAAGATTTCCTTACACGAGCAAAAGTTTGTCTTTGTGATATTATAATAAATGCGAAAGTTTGAATGAATTGATGCTTATAAGTTTTAACGAATTGATAGAAGAAGGCGTTACTTTGCGGAAATCCATACAAAATTGCAAATTAAATAATTTTATTTGGTTTTAACGAATTGATGCTTAAAAGTTTTAATGAATTGATGCTTATAAGTTCATAACGGATGTGCGTGAATGGTGTTAATTCTGCTGTGACGAAACTTATTTGAATAATCGCTATCTTCTTTTAACTTAAATGATAGAGACAAAATACGTTTACTGGTGTCAGATTAGTTTGTCTGCGACATCACTATCAACTTTTAATCTGTGCTACAACATAATATGTCTCATATAAGCCGTACTAGTTATAATATAATGCTCTGGCTAATTTCACTTAGAAAGTCTTTCTGTTTTTTTGTGTTTTTTCTATTAAACCCCATCGAAAATGCAGGTGTTTTAATTTGAACGTATCTGTGTGTGTTTGTGTCTGTCTGTGGTATCATTCTTTTAATACACTGACATTTGTAAAGGTATTCTATGTTTTCTTACATAGTATAAAACAAAGTCGCTTTCTCTGTCCCTATGCCCCTTTGCATGCTTAAATCTTTAAAACTATGCAACGGATTTTGATACGGTTTTATTCAATAGATGTAGTGATTGAAAAGGAAGATTTATATGTATATTTTATAACCGTTTGAAGCCGGGCGGGCCGCTAGTGTACCATAAAGAGTTATAATAGTATATAATAAAGAGTATAAATAATGATAATAAAAGTCGAGTGTATTTGGTTGGCTCTCTATCAATGAAACCATCCATAACTTTGTGTGTTTATTTATCAGTTCCACGCAAACGAAGCTTCGAGTTGTAAATAGTTTGAAACAAATTATATTCACGCCAAAATTCGAAAGACTAACTTTACTTTGCTTCATGTATGAGGAAGCTGTTAGAGTAAATATTATACTGCGAAATTTTGAAATAGGTACGCAAAAGTTTTCAAACTATTGGAGGTAGGAACATTTATTTGGACATAAGTTTTAGACTTTCGCATGAAATTAATAAACAGCCGAAATAATTACCACTAAAACAAAAGCAATAAATTGTGTGTGGTCGATTTTAATATCGGTTGTTTAGTTATTTTGATATTTGCCATAAATAACTGTAATTAAGTTACTATAATTATATAACTGTAATTTAACAACTGTGGTCTAGCAGTCCGGGTGTTGGACTTGACTGCATGAGGTTCCGGGTTCGAATCCCGGGTCGGCCAACAAAACGAAATTGGATTTTTCCAATTTTCTAATAAAAAAAATGTTGCTCGGGATTGGAAATGTGCCCGGTTGGCGATAGGCTTGCCACCTATCACATTGTGGGATTTAGTGTCTTCGGATAGTCGTGGGTGCCTTGGTTGTACCTCTGCCAACATCTTCGGGGATATGGGCGTGAAAATACTTTTTTTTAGTAACTGTAATTAAATAACTGATAATAATTAGCTGTGACTACTTTGACTTATAATTTGTGCCTAATTTTTTAACCGCCGAAAAAATAGTAGAGATTTTCAATTCGATACACTCAAATCACACACACTTCGATACACTCAAAGCGGGCGCTTTAATACATACAAACGCGTCATTTACATCCTTTTAAGCGTTTTTACCCATACACAGGCACATACGGACACACACTGACACACATTCAGTAACAAATAATTTTGTAATTTTAGTTTTTTTTAAAAATGATTTTTTTTTATGAAATTTAATGATGTACATAATCATAATAGTAAACATTAATTAATGATTTGTATATAATTGTAGGATTTGTTGTTTACATATTTGTAGAAATATGAAACTAATAACCATTTCCTTGTATTATTACTAAAATTTTATTTTTGCGTATTTCTTTATTATTATAATTTTCTGTTTCTCTACCACGAGCGTAAAGGAATAATATAGTGTCCGTGATCTGAAGTGGGGCCTGGTGATCTGCTCACACAGGATATCCTAGTTGCAGACACCAGTCTCTTACTTTGTTATTTGGTGTTGAATATAGATTCTGTTGAACTGTTTGTAAGAGAAATAAATAATTTTTGATTTTTTTAATTTGCATATTTTTTATGTTAAAGCATGCATAACTTTTAACAGAGTAATAAGATTTTGATTACTCGTTTTTCGATGTCGAAATTTGACGAAAACGAATTCGTACACATAACAATACGTATTAAGTCCTAACATCACCGAAGAGGTTGGCAAAGCACAACGCACTTACCACTACTACTACACTTTAAACTAGCTGTTGTCCGCGTCGTTGCCCGTTTCGTTGCCCGCGTTGTTGCCCGCGTTGTTGTCCGCGTCGTTGCCCGCGTTGTTGCCCGCGTTGTTGCCCGCGTTTTTGCCCGCATTGTTGCCTTAGTGGTTAAGGCCCCATACTTAGTCAGCCAGACGAGCCAATCGCCGCACTCTCTCGTTCCATGATTACTATGAAATATTGCGTAATTTGAAAAAAAAATATAAAAACTGAAACACTTATCTTTTAGGTATAGTACTTAACTATGTTTATGTTAAATCTGGTGTCGATATTTTCATAATGGAAGTAGACAGTTGGGTTTTGCTTTCAAAAGAGGGTTAACTTATTGATTTTTTTCTATCGAGCAAAGTGAAATGAATTGTGTTTTGGAAACACTAGTCTTATAAACCATATTAATGTTAATCTTGTGTATTTTTATCACCAAGATCCATGATTGCTTTGTGTGAAAAAACATTGTACTGCTGACGTATTTTAGCGTACATGGACACTTAATGGTACCACAGGAACACATATCGGGATAAAAACTATCCTAAGTGTTAATCCAAGTTACCCTCTATGTTGGTGCCAGATTTCATGAGAATTGGTTCAGCAGGTTTATCGTGAAGGGGTAACAAACATACAAACTTTCTCATTTATAATATTAATAGGATGTTTGGAAAACTACATGGTGAAGTATTGATCAAAAGCTAATCTATAATTTGCCATAACTTTCAGATATATTGAGTTTACAAATTACGCGTCCATTAATTCACAATT
The DNA here is from genome assembly GCA_002245505.1 of Calephelis nemesis. NCBI lineage: Eukaryota > Metazoa > Arthropoda > Insecta > Lepidoptera > Riodinidae > Calephelis > Calephelis nemesis. The sequence goes on from NJDD01007516.1 coordinate 47,495, forward strand.
TGGAATTAATGGGTTTAACTGATTTGTAATATTAATTGAAAGCTCTCCGAGTGCCAGGCGTATTACGTACGGATGTAGATGGTTTATTGAATTATGTTAGTTTGTAATTGCAAATTATACAGACTTCATTTACTTGTAAATCTTTTACGGCAGAACTCAGAAATGTCAATAAACATAGTTTCTGTCAGTAGCCGAACCGGCGAACTTCGTTTTCCCGGGTCTGAATGTTTTTAAAATTTATTCCAGTATCTATTTAATTCTTTATTGTACACAATTTATGACTTAAAATATGGTCAGTGATAAACAGAAATGCACAAAAGGTGGGCTTATATCTAGGTCTACAGATTTCTTCCTAACATTTAGAATCTGTGATGAAACAGTGGGAGGCATCATGCGCAATAAATAAATAACCTAAACATAGTAACAATATAAAAAAAACTTAACAATGACATACTATAAAACAATATAACTAATATTAATAAACCTATATAAATAAGGAACTTGAAAATCACAAATTGTTATGCAAGTGTAAAGTAATATTTATCTAATATATATAGTAATATCTATTTAAGTATTTTATATTATTTTTCAATAAAATGTGGTATTTCCAATTTTCTTCGCTTCGCAACGGATTTTAATTCGGTTTCTTTAATAAATAAAGCGATTGAAGAGAAAGGGTTAGATGTATATTTCATACCGAAGCCAGGGCGGGTCGCTAGTTACATTTTAAAGTTTTGAAATGTGAAAGCTATTGAGTATGAAACAAAATATACGTCGTGTAAAAGCAATTTTAGTGTCAAACTTAATAAATCTCTCAATATTTTTAGTAAAAAATACTATTAAAATGCTGCTGTATGTATTAAAATGCTGGTTTTATATTAAAAAGTGACAAAATGGATGACCGAAACACGCTTCGCTGTAAACGAATTTTGCCAACAATGACACTTCTATCTAGAATAATTTATCGAATATTTTGTTTATAAATATATTACAACATGACACTTTTAAATATCAGTACATAAATCAAAAGTTGTAAAACATCATACTTCACTATCACTACATAGCATAAAACAAAGCTTCCTGTGTCCCTATGTCCCTTTGTATACTTACATCTTTAAAATTACGAAATGGATTTTAATGCGGTTTTTTTAATAGATAAAGTGATTGAAGAGGAAGGTTTATATGTATATTTTATACCCGTGGGAAGCTGGGATTGGCCGCTAGTAATATTATAAAACATAGTTACCCGACTGCGTCTGTCTGTCTATTCGCGATAAACTTAAAAACTACGAAACGGATTTTCATGCAGTTTGCACCAATAAAGCGATTATCGAACTCCAATTTTGAATTTTATCAAAAATAGTAGCCCGCCCCGGCTTTACACGGGTATAAAGTATACATATAAACCTTCCTCTTCAATAACTTTATCTATAAAAAACCGCATTAAAATCCGTTGCATAGTTTAAAGATTTAATCAAACAAAGGTACATAGGGTCAGAAAAAGCAACTTTATTTTGAACTATGGAGTAATAATCTATTGTTCCTGATGTACTACTTTATGCAATAGGACGGTTTCTTCTTTTTAGTACTACAAAAAAGTCCGCGATGGTACATTACTGTGTTTTAAGGGAAACTTACTCTACCTATTTAAAGTTGTGGATATTATGGTCAGTTATATTAAGGTAACTGTACATTTGTTTCATCGGATACAGTATATATCTTTATTAAATTAAATACATTAGTTACTTTGAGCATTTCATATACAATATACAAGACCTTACACTAAATTATTTCATGGAATGTCCTAGTAGCTTTTTAATGATATTGAAAGGCAAATAAGCAGACGGATTTCCTGATGGTAAGAAATTCACGCCGCCTAGAGACACGTAAGGTGATAATAGTTGGTTGCCAACCTGAGGCCGGGATGTTAGGCCTCGAGCAAAAGTAAGTTTTAAATGCTTATCGCAAAGTTCAGTTGTTAAGTTGGTTATGTCAGAAAAGGCATGAAAATGGAATAAATGTGGTAAAGATGAAAGCGTTTCGGAAAATCTAGGGTATTATGCTTGAAGATCAAATTTGTAATAGTGAGATCAAAGGGAAGTGTTGATGTAAGTGTTGTATAAAAAGAGCATGCTTTGTTAGTATGACGTGTAAAGTATGATATATTGATAAAGTTAGACAAAACAGATAAACCTATTATGACTTGTAAATTTGGATGACTGTAGGTACCCGAAGGGACTTAAGCTAGCATTCCACGAATACATTGCTCGAGTAATATTTAATTTAATTATATGCTCTAAGATTGTTTGTAAGAGTAATGAATATGAAAGATGTAAGGCAGGAATACAGAAATCGTGATACTTAACACTCGATACTCTCTGCCTTTCATGCAAGGGATTTGCCGTGAATATATATGTGTACAGCAAAATACAATTCCATTAAAACAGATATTTGTAACTGTTACCAGACCGTTTCCTGTCAATAAGTGAGAAAATAATTCAGTAATAAATTAACAGTGATATTATAGTGTTAATTAAATTAAAAACACAGTGAAAATACGAAGTTTCATATTAATTGAGCAAGATATACAATCAGTATTAATCTCCCTGCGACACTGGCCGTGTTAAATACAGAAATGTTGCCAAGAGAACGGGGCCACTGGACAAGTTTAAGAGAATATTGTGAGTTATTGACTGTGGTGTGCCGGTTTTTAATAACCCTCTCGATGTTCGTAAAAATGGACGCGAAAAACTATGTTCAATTTTCATTTTTGTGAAGGAATTTATTTTAATTGAGTTTTATGTTTGGAGTTGTTTTATCATTTGGTATACATGTAAATAAAAATCACTGGACTAATTGCGGCTGGACAGTTTATAGACCGAAGAAGTAGGGTGGATCCCTCGGGCAAGTAGCTGCACAGCACTCTACCACCAGTGGTCTTGTTGCCTGTGCTCGTCTCTTAGGGCCGAAACACGTAACCTCGTTGCGGTGCCGCGACGCTAGAATCAGTAGCGTCACTGCCGATTGTAGCGGCGCTTCATTATTTATCTATTTAAAATAAAGTAAAATTAGTTTATGAGCACGAAGAGATAAGGTGGAGCTCTCGGACATGTAGCATCACAACACTCTACCACCAGTGGTCTTGTTGCCTTTGCTCGTCTCTTAGGGCCAAATCACGTAACCTCGTTACGGTGCCGCGCTGCTAAAATCAGTATCGTCACTGCCGATTGTAGAGGCGCTTCATTATTTATATATTTAAAATAGATTAAAATCTTTTTGATAACACATACAGAACAAGTTTCTCACAATGGTCTATGGCAGAGACACGTCTATGACGCCACAACGTGGCAACGCAAACCAAGGAATTTAACGGCGCGGCACCGCAACGAGGATATGTGTTTTGACCCTTACGCTAGGCAGAGAAACTGATGATCTTTTACACCCAGAAGACCCGTACTAGATAGTAGATAGGATTAAAATTAATCTACCTTTAAAATTATTTCTAATAAATTCTGAAGCTTATTAAAAATGTATAAAAGATGTTTATTTATTATTATAATAAGTTCTGTAATTAAAATGTTGAAATATAAATAAATAATAAATTTCTATGAATTTAATTTACTATTTGCACACCAGAATGTGGTAGAATATGTTGGTATTTTAAAGTATCTTTTTCCCCGTGTTGGTCCGGGCTCCTTTGTAGAATAGACCATCTATCTGCCTTCCTTGCCAGGCAGCTCGTAAAAGGCGAGCAAAGGCTCACCGTCACTAACACCGTGAATTCTGACTAGGTGGTAGAGTTTAGCAGCGACTCGCGCGGATTGGTACCACCGCCTTACCTATTCCTGCCGCCATAACGTCATGTCGTGTTCCGGTTCGGAGGGTAAGGTAGCCGGTAAACTTACTTTTGCTCGAGGCCTAACATCCCGGCCCCAGGTTGGCAACGCACCATTACCACCTTTGGTGTCTCTAGGCGGCGTGAATTTCTTACCATCAGGTAATCCGTCTGCTTGTTTGCCTTCCAATATCATAAAAAAAAAATAACAACTTTTCAACAAAAGAAATGTTATGTAGTATAAAACTTATACAGATAGTAATTGTGTCTGACTTAATTATTCAACACTTCAAAAAATAAAAAAAAAATCTTTTTTTAATTAATTTTGGAAACTAATTCAATCTTACACTCTGCATGACAATTTTTACATGGATAAATAAAAAATAAATAAATTATGCCATTAATAATATTTGTATTTATTAACAACGTTCGGAGCGCCAGTTTAATTCAATATGAAACTGGTTGCCCGCAAACTTTGCCCGTATATGCAGATAATGGTATTATGTCAGGTTTAGCGTACTAAAATTGTTAAACTGTTTATTAAACGCTCAGAGTAAACTACTAGTGATTCAGATTTATTCTCATTTGTGTTATAGCTTTTTGTTTGGACATTGTTTATTTAGTTAGTTTATATATTTGATATTTTCCATCGTCGGCGCTTGGTAAAACTTCCAAATATTCCTATTTGTAAATGAAGAAACACTTCTACTGTTTTACGTATCACTTATACTTTATTATTTTATAAATAGTCTACCGGTTTCGCTTTTGACAGCCCTGATGATGCTGTTGTAATAGTTTTCTATTATGTTTAAATATTCAACTTTACAGGTAAAGTTTATTTTGAATTTTCATTTAAAACATCTTTTGCCTTGGATTAGATAAGTATCTATATATTAATACGTGATGCCAAAACTTTGAACTCCCTTTTACAAAAATTGCGCGGACACAGAAGCATAAAATTTGGGACACTTATAGTTTATGTGTAGGGGAAGTGCAGAACGCTTATATTTTTCAATAATAATGCTTATAAAGTACATTAAATCAATAAATAAAACATTACCCACACTACCATGCATTTGACACACACAAACAAATATATTGATGATAACGATAAAAGATCACAGGTGGCGCACTTAAAAGTTTGGAAACAAAGTAGTTGGCCTTGAGAAATGAAAATGGCGTTCTTGTCAACAACATATTAAAATGGATTATGGTCGAATTTCGTCCAACGGGCGACAACTTGTTAATATAAAAAGGTAGTCTTATTTAGCACTTGATTCTCTTTGTCTACGCTTATGGGACTTGGTGTAAATATTTGTATGTATGTACGTACATTTTCGACTAGTCGGTTAGAAAGCGCCAAGACTATATTATGGTGAACCCAATGTATTCAGGCTAAGCGTTGTTCAATTTAGTTGGCACTACACTCTCAACATACATCTTGAATAATATCGAATGGAACATCGAAACGGGATTTCGAACGCAACAAATCCACACAGATCTGTGGACCAATCACATTCGTATTTTTTTTGCTAAGTTCCGGAACTTCGGAACCGAATTAGGCATGTATGTAGAGGACGCCCTGATGAATTCCGTGTTGATCCGGGCTCTTCGCAGAATAGACCATCTGCCTCCAGGCAGTTCGTAAAAGGCAAGCATAGGCTTACCGTCACTAAGATCGTGACATCTGATTATGTGGTAGAGATTCGCAGCGACTCGTCTGGATTGGTACCACCGCCTTACCTATTCCTGCCGCCATAACGTTAGAACTTGCGGTTGACGTGTTCCGACTCTACTCACCTTTGGTATCTCATCAGGAAATCCGCCTACTTTTCCTTCCATTTATTTCCAAAAAACGGTAAGTGATATAAGCAAAAATTAAATGAATGAAAGATAAGATCAAACATTTTTCAATGCGAACTTCTCGTGTTTTTGGAACGAAGTTCCTTACGGCTTGGAGGAGATAGGGATTTAGCTGCGTGACTGAACTGAAAAAAATATGATAGTAAAACCATAAGAAAAAGTCCGTGGAATAAAACCGTTAATTAATTAAATGTGCGCAGGCGCGACAGTCATATACACAAGAGTATAGTATAATACTTTTCTCTTTCTCCCTCTGTCTTTTCGTTTTCTTATCCCTTCTCTCTCTATTACCACTCTATCCCGCCAGTGCATAGTACATTCTCATGAATTTTGTCGATTACACATTAGCCAAAGGAGCTTCGCTCCTCCTGGTGTCCTATGACACCACATCTTTTTTTATAACAGCTAACAGTGTACACGCACACACTGATCTATTGATGGTAAGAGACAACTTACTTTTGCTCGAGGCCTCACATCTTGACCTCAGGTAGGCAACGCACCATTGCCATCTTTGGTGTCTCTAGGCGGCGTGAATTTCTTACCATCAGGGAATCCGTCTGCTTGTTTGCCTTCCTATAACATAACATTAAAAAAAATGTTGTAGGTTCATCGCTGTCCTGTGGCCGGGGTGTTAGGCTACTGGTCCAACTATAAAGGCTACCCCTCACTCCAGACCAAAATACTACACTGTATAATAAATACTCTAGTAATGTGTGAAAACACGATGCTTTAAAATTCATGCGCAAAATACTAACCGAGAAGTCGTATTGTGCTACGTGCAGTTTGGCACCTTTAATCAACCGTATGTGACAGATAAACTTAGTTATAGCAGTCCCAGGAAACGTATTAACGGGCTACCGTCGATATTAAACTGTAATACTCGTACTACTAGAACAGAAAATGTACGTGAATTTCTATAGCGAAAAATAGCAGTGAAACTGTGGTCATAAGTTCTTTTTTCTATAACTATCAGTTATCGTCGACTTCCAAATTTAGCTCCTTGTAACTTTTTGTCACGATGAAAAAGTTCTCTTCTTCCGACGCATCGGGAGAAAAGTGCTTCTTCGTTTTCTTATCAAATAAGACATACCTATTTCAAAAATAAACCTTTCTTTGGATGGCTGTTGTCCGCGACGTCGTAAAACTGTTAAAGTGATTTTTCGTATTTATTAATGTAAATATTTGACTTATTGCTCAAAATTTGCAAAAAATCTACAGTAGTTTTTGCGTGAAAAGTAAACAGACAAGCATATAAATAAGCATCACATTTCCCAGTGTTGGTCCGGGCTCCTTTGAAAAATAGACCATCTGCCTTCCTGGCAGGCAGTTCTTAAAAGGCGAGCATAGGGTTACCGTCACTAACACCGTGACATCCTACTGCGTAGAGTTTCGCAGCGACACACCCAGATTGGTACCACCGCCTTACTTATTCCTGCCGCCATAACGTCATGACTTGTTCTGGTTTGGAGGGTAAGGTAGCCAGTAAACTTTCTTTTGCTTGAGGCCTAACATTCCAGCCTCAGGTTGGCAACGCACCATTACTTTTGGCGTCTCTAGTCAGTGTCATTTTCTTACCATAAGAAAATCCGTCTGCTTGTTTGCCTTCCTATATCATAAAAAAAAAATAATCAGTTTATTATAGGCCGAGTAATTGCATTACAAATATACAATTACCTTATTAGTCTGATTGCAAAACCTCCGTCTTTTTTTTCGGTTAAAAATTAATAACGGTGCTTTTCAACCCGTCTCTAGCACATGTGTTGATCAATAGTCGTAATTAGAAGAGGAAGGAACGAATATACACCTACAGTTTATTGGAAAGTTATTTTTCTCTATACAAGCTTTCATTTCCTGGAAATGACTTTGAAATTGCAAAAATATTAAATCTTTTATAACAGAGAAATAGAAAGGTAATATTTTCTATTTCTCTGAAACTCTCTATTCCATGAAAGCAAAATATATTTTCAAAACTGCTATCAAAGAATGTAATTTCACGCCTGTGTTTCCCAAGAAATGGGTATAGACTTGTCCCATGGTAATTGGCAAAACCATTACCAACCTGGAATTTTTTCAATCCCGGTCTTATTTTTTTTTAATTAAAAAAAAGTTTTTTATAAAATTGGAAAAAAAATATTATTTTTAATGAAAAAAAAATGTTTTGAGTTGCCCGAGAGGGCAATCGAATCTACTGAATAATTGTTTCTAGATTTTGACAACAAACTCAATATTTTACATCTCCCGTATTGATCCGAGCTCCTACTAGGCCAGCTCGTAAAAGGCGAGCCCAGGCTCTAAGCCTATATAAGCCTATAGATACCGTCACTAACACCGTGACATCTGACTAGGTAGTAGAGTTTCGCAGCTACCCGGATTGGTACCACAACTTTACCTATACTCACCACCATGATGTTCCGGTTCACAGGACAAGGTAGCCGGTAAACTTACTATGCTTGAGGTGTAGCATCCCGGCCTCAGGTTGACAACGTACCATTACCATCAGGAAATCCGTCACCTTACTTGCCTTCCCGATGCAATTTATTTAGAAACACTTGTACTTTCCACAATATATTTTATTATTTTTATGCCTGATGATGCTTGTATAGCGAAACCGGTTGGCTAAATCATAAAAATAAAAAAATAATAAAATATATTGTGGAAAGTACAAGTGTTTCTTAATAAATTGCTTCGAGAATGGAATTCCACCAAGCACCGACGATAAGAAGTATAGAATCTACTTGCCTTCCGAAGTCATAAAAATAAAACGAAAAAAATGAAATGAAAATATAATATCAACTATAAGTTGTTTGAACAAAACTCAAATGCTAACTTATTTTATAATTAAACGTGGATACTTGTGAAAAACGATTTACAAGCATTCCTACATTAAAAGGTCATGAACGTTAACCTTTGTGAAAAATGAGACGATCAGAAGCGTGGAACAACCCTGAGCACCTGTTTCACAGATACGTTACTTTGATGAATGTGTGAGGATGACTTAATGTGGTGGCCTATGGCAGACTAAAGCAGATATTTCACTTCGCAGTACCTGCCAAATATCAGATGTTGCGAAATTAAATACTTTTTTTTTAGAATGAATGCTATCCATTGTTGCCGTTTGCTGGAATTCCACTATATATTGTTGAGGTTATTAAAATTTGTAATTTTTAACGTTATGTTATAATTAATGCATAATTTACTGGTTTCACATTATAAACACAGATATGATTAAGTTTGTTCCGCTCTGGAAGGCCATTTGTTGTTTTAGACCTATTATTCAATGTACTTTGTGTTTTTTTTTTGCAAGCGTAAATTCAATACATTATGGTAAATATTTTGACAAGTCTAACTTGCGATTAGTTATAACTCTAACTAAAGGATGAATTGATCATAAACAAATAATACAAGTGTAAATTAAAATTGAAGTGCAAATGCAAAGTGCAAGTGTAGCTTGTTTAAAATAATTCGCTTGAAATGAGTCTCTGCTTTGGAGTTACATATTCATTAACCATTTGATTTTTGGATTTCAAACAGAAACCAGAAATGATATCTGGATGACAGACATATATTTGACGAGTGTATTGCTCTTCAAATACACGTATGAAGTACTGATTTCTGCTTTACTTGGTAATGACAATTAGCTTTGGTCGTAAATAAGGCCTGCAGAAATATGCGCGATAAATAATTTATGCCAAGCATAGCAGAACTATCCTTTTTTTTTGCAACCGTTTTAGTGGCTATGAACTTTTAGTTCACCATAAAAGATTTTTTGTATGTGCTTTTTTTTTAAAAAAAGCGTGTCATAAAAAAATATTACTTTTATGACTAAGCTGAAAAACGAAAATTAAATTATGTGAACAGTTTTTTTTAATTAATAATAGGTGGCAACCCTAGCATACAACATATGAATGTATCAGGTAAACTCTCTGTACGGACGTTCTCGTGTGGGCGCACAGCGTAAAGGCGGAGACAGGCGGGCCATATCAGCTAATTGAATCTCCCAACTTTCCGTAAACTTTTCCAAAGTTGCTTATTTGATTACCTTGTCATTATTCTTTGGGAGATACAATTTAATTTTTAACTTTGTGATACTCCCCAGGCTCTCTAACGATGTTATGATGATACCAGGCTATTATCCACAGCTCTGAACTTAATTATAAGTCTTATTTAGTAATAAGAAATGCAATTTGTAAGTTCGACAACTAGAAAAAAAGACGAGTCGAGATATCAAATTTGGGCTAAAACTGAAAAATAAGTCCTGAATGGTTACTCTTGTATCTCGATTTCAATTAACTAGTTGGTAGAGTTTCGTAGCATCTCGCCCGGATAGTGTCTCCGGATAATCACGGGTGCCTTGGTTATACTACTGCCTCACTTTTCGGGCATATGGGCGTGAAGATACCTGTCAGTAAATTAAGGTTACCCTATCCACCAAACTCAAATAGAATATCAAGTATTCATCATACTAATTCAAACATCAAATAGTCACTATGGCGGCTGTAACAGGTAAGATACTCCATGCTCTACATTAAGATAGACTTACACACGAAGCTTAAAACCGGCCCATTACATTGCGATGCACCGGTAACATCTTTGGTGTCTAAAAAACCCTACTAATTGTTCAGTGTCTTATATCACAAAAACCTCGTTTGTCTGATTGAACCATTATTCGAAACAACAAAATATTCCACTATCAGGTGGTGGGGTCATCGCATCCCTACCTTAGTCCCCTGTACCCAAATGCTTTAAAGTTTTTTAATATAATGCTTCTCTAAATTTTCTGTATATCTAAATACCCTGGACGCTGAAATGTTGCATCAGGATAAATAAACTTATATAATACTCTGTATGGATTGAATTTCTGACTTTTGTGTTGAGAAGAACTTCTAGAATGTTCGGTAGTTAGTTCTTGCTTTGAGTCTATTGACGCAGTTTGTTCTGAAACTTCGCTGCGAACTTGTTCTTATATTATCGACACCTCGGGCTAAAATGTCGTATAAGCCAAAGCAAAACTTTGTAGAAACGTCAAAGCGATTTTATTTTTTAATGTTAACAAAGTCGCCTGTGTGGTCTAGCGGTTCAGTTGTTGGACTTGACTGCATCAGGTCCCAGGTTCGAATCCCGGGTCGGACAACAAAAAGAAAATTGGGTTTTTTCCAATTTTCTTATAAAAAAAAGTTGCTCGGGATTCGATATGTGCCCGGTTGGCGATAGGCTTGCCACCTATCAAATTGTGGGACTTATTGTCTTCGGCTACTCGTGGATGCCGTGGTTGTGCCTCTGCCTACCTTTTCGGGGATATGGGCATAAAGATACTTCTTTAATGTTAACAAATATACATACTTTGTTATTGGCTGACCGCCTCGTTTGTTGAGGAGCTAGCGTACGTCTAACTTTACCAAGCAATCGCAAGCCTCGGATTCGAATCCCGGCAAGGACAAATATGTGATGAACATTTAGATGTCTGCGTTTCCGAAATTTGAAATCTATTTTGGTATCGAAGTATCTGATCTATTTAAGTATTTTTATGTATTAGGATCGATGACATAATACAAGCTAATTTCCTAACTTTGGGGTTAGATTTAATTAGTGTTATTTGTCCAGGGATATTTATTATTATTATTTGTTTTTAATTCATTAAAAAACCGTCTACAATCGACACTTACAAACAAATTGCAAAACTGTGTATTCTGTACTTTGAAGATATTTAGAAAAAAGGTGTAAGTGACTTTAAATGGGTTAAGAGATCATTCATTGTATGTTTAAATCCTACTATAAATGCGGAAGATTGTATATTTGATTATTTATTGGTTACTCCTTCACGCAAATGCGACGTGGCTCCGGTGTCGGAATTAACGACGGGTTCGATCCCCAGTTCGAGCAACAAAAATAAAATCCGTCTGCTTGTTTGCCTTCTTTTATCATAAAAAATGTGTTCCACTATAAATTTTCTAATAAAAATGTAAATTTTCTAATAAAAACAACATTGATCGAGGATGGCTATGTGGGACTTAGTATCTTCGACTAGTCGTCAATAGGGATGAAACGATACCACTGCGATATCGATACTTATACTCAATACTGGTATCGGTCGTCAAGTATGGATACTTACTCAGTATTGATCATAAAGAACATAAGTCCGTTTCGTGGTGCTGCTCAAAAAAATCAACATTTGTAAATGTCTTCCGGTTAAAATTTTTTGGGGCATAGACAAACAAGCTTGTCAGCTGCTAAGGCTGCTAACTACACAAATCTGAGCCTAGGATGCGTTAAGAAACTTCAATTTACAATAAACGTTTTTTATCAATGTTAAAAGATCAATATCCATTATTTTAATTTTTGTTAACCATAAAATTTACTAATATGAGTACTATTTACCGATAACTACTCGATACTTTATTTCAAAGTATCGATACTAAAATGTACTTGCTATCGGAGAAAAGTATCGAGAACCTACTTGGATTTACTCGTATCGTTTCATTCCTAGTCGTCGGTGCCTTGGTTGTAACATCTGTCGAACTTTTGGGGATAAGGGTGTAAAGATACTTTTCTTTTTAAATAAAAATCACCTGTGTGGTGTAGCGGTCCGACTTCGGACTTAACTTCCTTAGGTCTTGGGATCGGCCCCGGGTCGGGAAGCAAAAGAAATTACAAAATATGTATTTTCAGTTTTCTGATTAAAATGTTGTTGACCGGGATTGGATATGTGCCCGGTTGACGATAGGCTTGCCACTTATTATATTCTGGGACTACGGTCTTCGGCTAGTGGTGGTTGTGATTCGGGGATATGGGCGTGAAGATACTATTACTACCAATTAGAAGATGGAAACAAAATTTTCTCAATTTTACCTTTATTGGAAGGCGTGCGCACAACTGCCAAGAACGTCTTGGTTACAACATTAAAAAAATATATATTTCGAATTAGCTGACCGAGAATCGAATCCGGGATTTTATGTAGTCAACGCCAGCTACAAAAACCACAGAGGTGATGATAAATTGCGAAAAATACAAGTGTTATTGTTGTATCTCAATGTGCGTAGGCTCGGAATCCTTCTTCATAAATTCAAAAGTTTCTTAGGTACAAAGACAGGTGATATAAATATCTTGCCTACGTTCACGTTTTCGCCCACTTGGTAATAATCCATTATATTTTCAATCAAAGATATTTCCGCGACTGCTAGTCGAGGTTTGAGTTTTCGAAGAAACTTTCCACATCTTCTTGGAATTTGTGGTTCCTTGTGTTCCACTAAGTCGTAGGTATAATCATTATTTTACTTTTAACTAGTGGTCGCCCGTTGGTCGAAATTCGACCATTATAAATTTTAATATCTTGTTGATAAGAACGCCATCTTCATTTCTCAAGATCAACTACTTTGTTTCCAAACTGTATGGTGTACCATCTGTGATCTTTTAACGTTATCAATGTATTTGTTTGAGTCTGTCAAATGAATGGTATTGTGGATAATGTTTTATTTTGATTTAATGTACTTTATAAGCGTTATTATTGAAAAATATTAGCGTTCTGCACTTCTCCTACACATAAACTATAAGTGTGCCAAATTTTATGCTCTTGCGCCCGCGCGATTTTCGTAAAAAGGGGTCAAAACTTTTGGCTATATAGATGCCGTGAAGCTGTGGAATTCATTGTCTTATGAAATACAGAACATTTAATAATCGACAGTTTTAAAGAATGCAGTAATGGAGCGTTTAGTGTGTTTTAGCAGGTAAAGTTTCGCAGCGACTCGCCCGGTTTGGTACCACCGCCTTATCTATTCCTGCCGCCATAATGTCAGTGCTTGCCGTTGACGTTTTACGTTTCGGAGGACAAGGTAGCCGGTAAACTTACTGTTGCTTGAGGTCTAATATCTCAAGTTGGCAATGCACTTTTACTGCCTTTCTTTAATTTATTACCATCAAGAAATTCGTATGCTTGTTTGCCTTAAAATACCATAAAAAAGTAGTACGTTGGCACTTTAGTCATAATTAGTACCTATACTAGTTTATGTTTTTTTTGTATAGTAAGTTTACGTATGTTCTGTATTTCTTTATGTATTCTTGTTGTTTTATGTTTGCTGGATAAAATCTAGTTTAAAAATAAGCTCGCATTTCGTTTAATTTTACATATTTACTTTTGTTGGGACTTTTTTTCGTATACAATAAAGAATTTAATAAATAAAGCAATAAAAAAGAAGGAGGTTATATATTCGACTCATATATTTTTATGTATGTTGATTGGTTTCTTTGTCACTTGTAAGTGAATTTTAAAAAATCTTATTTGAAAAGTATACTTTTGAGATAGTCGAATTGCCACCAAGTCTTGATCTGGTGATGGAATCCCAGGAAGATCAAAAAAATACTACAAATAATAATTTGTAGACTTAGATGGCTTAATAGAAAAATCTAATTTTTCTGTTTTACTGCGATAAAACTACTGTTAAGGCTATAAGGTTGCGGTTGTCAATTTTTTTCGTATGTTATCTGATTAGGTCTGCCAACAACAAATTGATTTAGATGGTCATTTTTAAAAAGATTGTTAAAGATGATGATCATGATTCCATATCCATATTAATTTTATTATAATCCCACGAGTGGTTTTAGATTTAGAGTCAATATTTTTTTGTTTATGTTGAAGATATATATTAATAAATTTATCGCAAAACTAATACTTAGTAGGAAGTAGATAAAATTGATGTGGGACGATTCTGGAATAACGAAGTGATATCTGAGTCATTGTTGGAGTCGGTTTTTTACAGTTTTACAGTCCTTTTTTCAAGTTAATTTGCCCTTTATGGGGCCGGCTAAGACCTTTACTCCATGCTGCCACGTCTTCCGTATGAATTTTTTTAGGAGCCATAAGTCGATTTAGGTAATAAATCATAAGTCATAGGTCACAAGTCAAAGTCGTGTCAGGGTTTTGAGTTAAGCGGTGGCTTCCATACTCAAGCTCACATAATTTTACAACTTTGTGTGTATATTACAATACGAATTAAACGAAGTTCAATAATTTAAAAAAAACTACGACCAAATTTTTTTTACGATGGTGCCAAAACTCCTTATTGCTTTTGTTAATAATTCAGTGATGTAATCAAACATAAAATGTCAATTAAGTGTCAAAAGTCAATGCCAAATGTAAGTTAATAATTAAATAAACGATGTGTAATCAAACAGAAATAGGTACATTACATTTAAAGCTTTCAGTAAAACATCGGAATTCCAATTGAATGATACACGCCTGAAGCCTTTTGATTTGGTACTCGAATACCTTTTGTAAACGTTCTTTGTGCCAGAGCAGTTTGTTTTAATTTCAAATGATAATATTTTCTTCCTTAATGAATTTATGTGTTCGTTAATTTCCTTTGTAACATATTACTTAATTGTGAAAGAGCTTTGTACATTGAAAATGTTTTAGAAAACATAATACGAATTAACAGGATTTTTTTAAAACATTTTTTGAATTTGGTTTGTGTTTTTCTTCTTTTAAATGTAACAGTGATTTAAAATTATGGATTTCATTTATAATTTACAAAGTACGGCTTAGGCTTTTGGCTGTTATCATTATATTGTAGTGGTTCAGTATTGGACTTAATTTCATGAAGTCTCGGGATCGACCGCCGGGTCGGACACCTCAAAGATATATTTTTTTCAATTTCTTGCTTAAAATGTCGTGGCCCGGGATTGGATATGTGCCCTGTTGATGACAGGCTTGCCACCTATCATATTGTGAGACTAATTGTCTTTGGCTAGTTGTGGATGTCCTGTTAGTACTTCTGCGAGGGAAAGAGCGTGAAGATACTTACTTATTTGACTCTTAACTTCAAACTGCTATAAATCGACTTCGATTTTATAACCAAAACGTCTAAGTATACAAAAATAAGTACTGTCAAAAAGTTTTATTCGGATTTTATTCAAAAACTCATGGGACCTATGAATCAAGATTTTTTGAAGAAATAGCCCTCCAAAATCAATTTCTTATTAGAAAAGTGATCGCGTAACAAACTTAAAACATACTTACGAAAAGGTAACCTCCACTTAATAAGAGTCGGTTCAAAATCTAAGCCATATTTAATTATACCGGCACACAAAAAAAAATAAGATGAATGTGCATTTGACCGGACCTACCTACGGGTACGTATTTTGGTCCGCTGAATCCGAATTTGAGGTCAGTTGACCCCTACACCCTCAAGTTTCGAGAAAACTAAGAAAAACTGTAAAATGATGAAAATCGGCAATTTTAACGATAATTTTTTTTTTGGAACTAAACTAAGCGTGATTTTCACGTATTTCGATCCGCTGAATATGAATTGAAACTTTATTGAGGCCACGAGACAATTTAAACGTAAAAAAAATCACACAAAACTCTCGAAAATTCTGAAAAAATATAGTTTTCATGATAAAAAATTTTTCTTCTTCTGGTCCTATTCAGATAAAATTTTATATCTTTTGATGTCTTTAATTCGCATTTTAATTTTTTTGTCCCATCACCCTCTAAAGCTGGAAAAATTAGAAAAAAACTGTAAAAATGACCATTTATAACAGAAAAAAAAATTAATGGAACATGATTTAATGCCTAAAATAAATACTCTATAATGTAGATGTATGAAATAACTTGAAATCTGTGTAAAACAAAAGATATAAAAAGATAGAAAAAAATTATTTTTACGAATCCTAAACTTTGCTTCGTTTGTATCGCACTTTTTTATCCTAAAATGATCTTCGTAGTGGATTCCTCTTTAGTTTACGATTTTCTTCGGGTACTTCTCTTTTTAACATCCAACATGGAAATCACGCTTAATTTAGTTCCAAAAATCTTTTGAATCATTAAAGCTGCCGATTTTCATCATTTTTACGGTTTTTCGAAGTTTTCTCGAAATTTGAGGATGTAGGAGTCAAATTGACCTTGGATTCGGATTCAGCGGACCAAAATACGTACCCGTAGGTAGGTCCGGTCAAATGCACATTCTACTTATTTTTTTTGTGTGCCGCTGTTACCGTCAGTTAAGAGTAGAAAACAGGGCTGTGTGTACGATCGAGCGAAACGTTAGGCAAAGGCTTTTGTTATTACTAGTATTAAACTTATTTAACACTTGCAACAGAACCAGTTAAGGTATCGGGATTTGTTATGCCTTTCGGCGAGGGCTATCGAATGCTATGCTAAAAATCATTAAAGTTGGAACATTCGTTTTGGTGTGCAATAGAATAAACATAAAAGAAGAAATACAGCAAACAAATTGCATTATCTCAAACTATTTAAGGCTTTAATAATACGTTTTTTGAATTTTCAAGTAACAAAATTTTTTGAAGTTCTAAAACTGCCCGGTATAACTTTACCTATTCCTACCGCCATAATGACGGTCACGTTACAGTCTGGAGGGTAGGATAACCGGTGTACTTACACAATTGCCTTTCCTCAGAACAGCTACGCACCTGTAACATCTATGATTTCTATAGGCCACGGTTGTCTGTTACCATAAGCAGAGCTTTTGGATTGTTCTCTGTTTTGTTGTAAAAAACATAATAAATATTTTTTTAGTATCGTAAAGTAAAAAAACATGACTATTTTGATGGTCAGAGATAACTTTGGCCCATAAATACCATAGATGTAGGTGCGTCGCTAACTTGTGTTCTATCTAAACTTGGCTAAAATTTCACATTTATGTTTTTGATTGACACTATTATCTGTATTAATAAAATGTAAAAAACAAAGATGCTGTTCTTTAAAACAACAAATATAAGTTTTCATATGATTGCAAATGAATACACACATACATATATTAACGCCAAGTCTCTTTCGTGGTAGGCAGAGAGTGCCAAACCTCACGAGAGCTATCTGGCTTCCTCCACTTGTAATTGTAGTTCGTAAATGTAATTTTGAGTTCCCCGATCTGTAATCAGGGCGGCACTATATCACGTAGTGGAAATATGCGATCACGTACCATCAATTGGAGAGAATTGGAACTAATTAATTATCTCAATTATCGTATAAATTTAATTTCGGTGTAAGGAATTTAGTTTGAAATGTGTTACAGCATAGTCTTTAAAGTGAATTGAATTAAAAAAATGTGTGTTTACTACGTTGTAATCTGTGTTTTTTTATAAAAAAACGGCCCTTTTGCCTCGAGGAAAAGTAAGTTTACCGGCTACCTTGCCCTCCGCACCGGAACACGTTAACGGCAAGCGTTGAAAATTATGGCGGCAGAAATAGGTAAGGCGGTGATACCAATCCGGACGAGTCGACTCTACCACCTAGTAGGATGTCACGGTGGTAGTCACGTTAAGCCTATGCTCGCCTTTAACGAACTGCCTGGCAGGAAGGCAGATGGTCTATTCGGAGAAGGAGCCCGGACCAACACGGGGAAAATTTAATTTAGGGGAAATTAAGTCTATCTGTATGTCTGTATGTTCAGGTATCACGTGAAAACTAACGGTTCAATTTCGATGAAACTTGGTATAACTATACCTTATCATCCTGGGCATAAAATGGGATACTTTTTATCCTGGAAAAATACATAGAAAAAAAAGTCTTAATTTTTCAGTTTTATCACGCAAAAACCGACATCCGCGCGGACGGAGTCACGGGCGGAAGCTTGTCTATCAATAAATTTAAAATTAATTACCGTTTCGCGTGATCATCGAATCACATTTAAACGTATGGACCAATTTTGCTACTGTTTTTGTTTCGTTAGCGTTGTTAGAAGAAGGTTCCTATAAAAAGAAAACCCGGAAAAATTACAGTTAAGTTTGAAAAACAAAAGTTAGAGTACAAATTTAACTCCATCGACCAACCCAGAAGCTTGGGTTTGATTTCCTACGAGGACAAGCGTTTGAGTTATGAAAATTTAGACGTACTTTTTTTAGGAGTCAGGATGTTTATGAAATGTATTCTGGTATCTACTCAAGTATTTACTTACTGGTATTTCTTTATATTAGTATCGTTGACTAACACCCATAACACAAGCATATAATTTGCTTACTTTGGGGTTAGATTCAATTTGCCCTGGGATGTTTATTTTTATTTATTATTATTATTATTATCATTTATTTTCAATGCTTCTTATTTTCTACGTTTATACATTTAATACAAAAAAAAATATTAAAAATATAAACATAAAAAACAGGCTAACAAAAATTATTATTATTATTAATTCACATAACTTCTTATTTTCTAAGTATATACATTTAAGATAAAAAAAATGTGAACATAAAAAACGGTTATTATTATTATTATTATTTGTTTTACAGGTGGGAAACTTTGACTGACTAGGTGGTAGAGTTTCGCTGCGACTCGCCCGGATTGGTACCACCGCCTTACCTATTCCTGCCGCCATAACGTCACGACGTGTTCCGGTTCGGAGGGTAAGGTAGCCGGTAAACTTACTTTTGCTCGAGGCCTAACATCCCGGCCTCTGGTTGGCAACGCACCATTACCATCTTTGGTGTCTCTAGGCGGCGGGAATTTCTTACCATCAGGAAATCCGTCTGCTTGTTTGCCTTTCAATTTCATAAAAAAAAATACTCGTTGGGAGTTTTCACCTAAAACCTTAGAGTTATATACCTATGTATGTAAACCTTAGTGTCAAACAAACCAATACATGAAGAGATCGTTACTTTTAGCTGTTTCAATAAAAACCTTTTTTTAAAATCGGTTCAAAAATTTAGGAGACATTAATATACAAAAAAAGTATAGGAGTCGAATATTTATTACCACCTTTGTTTTTGAAAATCGGTTAAAAAATGACGGAGTAATTGATTAATATATATAAAAAAAGTAGTCGAATATGTACCTTAGTTTTTCGAAGTCTGTTATAAATATTTCATACCAAATGTAGGCGACATATGACTAGTATTTGTTAGTAAAGTATCGATGGAAACGAAATTTGTTTGATGAGCGAAACCGTAGCTGTACGCGCGATCGGTCTCAAAGCTAACTGAGAATTATGCTCCAATACTCACAACTCCCTTTATTCCGCATGAAATCATTACCAGCTAAACTCTCCTCGTATTTGCACACAGAATATTTATTCTCCGTTTAAATTTCCCCCGTGTTGGTCCGGGCTCCTTCGCAGAATAGACTGCCTTCCTGCCAGGTAGCTCGTAAAAGGCGAGCATAGGCTTAACTAACACAGTGACATTTGACTAGGTGGTAGAGTTTCGCAGCGACTCAACCGGATTGGTACCACCGCGTTACCTCTTCCTGCCGCCGTAACGTCATGACGTGTTCCGTTTTGGAGACCTCATGAAGTCAAGTCCAACACCTGGACCGCTAGACCACAAAAGTGATTTCTAGTTTGCTACTTTTAACGGATTCCAACAGGGTACAACAGGGGTGTAATGCCAACAAAAACCTGGAGCCTCGGGTTCGACTCCCAACGGAGCAGACATTTTTGTGACGAACATTTGAACGTTTCTTGCATTTTCATTTCTGGGTGTTTCGTTTCTTGCATTTTCGTTTCTGGGTGTTTGTTGAATTTATTCTAGTATCTATTTTAGTGTTTCTATATGTTATTATAGTTGTCTAACATTCATAACACAAGCATTGAATTTGCTTAGTTTAGGGCCACTTGCATGATTCTGGGTTACATTTAACTATGAGCTAAACTGTCAAATATAAAGAAATTTAACCCAATTTAGAAGGTAACTCAGAGTTAAATATTTAACCCAGAAACGTGCAAGTGGACCTTAGAGTTTGATCGATTTGTGTTATTTGTCCAGGAAATATTTATTTGTTTTGTATCAACGACGTCAATATCCAACATTCGTTTTTCAACCTATACCAGTTCACGTTTGGAACTCAATTCTTGAAGTTGTTGATTAGTATATTTACCTAGTTCAAATTGTGTTTCATGGAGAGACCTATGCTTGGTGTTTCTCTATGAGATATGATCTACAAGAGAACGAGAGTAACTGCATAGTCCACAGAGTCAGCAAGCTGAAGTGGCAATGGGCAGGCTATATTGCAGTAAAGTTTCGTAGCGACTTACCCGGATTGATACCACCGCCTTACCTATTCCTGCCTCCATAACGTCATGACGTGTTCCGGTTTGGAGGGTACGGCAGCCGGTAAACTTACGTTTGCTCGAGGTCTAACATCCCGGCCTCAGTTTGGCAACGCACCATTACCACCTTTAGTGTCTCTAGGCGGCGTGAATTTCTTACCATCAGGAAATCCGTCTGCTTGTTTGCTTTCCAATATCATAAAAAAAAGAACCTACAACCGCTGGGGAAGAAAGATTCCCGAGTTGCAAACCTATGCCTTTTGTCTATGTCTAGCAGTGGACGTCCTCTGGCTGATGATAATGAATGATTTTTTTAGGGTAGGCTATGATCCCGATGTGGTTGAGGTAGAATAAAAGAGACTTTAGAAAAGATAGCAACTTTTAAACCCAAAATCTCATCGGGCTTATAAAGCTAAATAACATTAATGTTTTCGCAACACTAAGTTTTACATAAAACTAAAAACTTATTTGCATAGCTTTATTGGGAAACAGCTTAATTTAGTAAAGCTGCGCTGTTATCTCTAGAAATAGGTGTGTTAAGTGAGATTACTTTGTTGCAGATCCAATTTAGCTTCGTAGTATTATAAAATATTCACGAATATTACATTTGTAAGTATTTGTTGAAGGAAAAGCTTTTTTTACACTACTTCCGGGTTTGAACTTTTAATATAAATTTTGAATGGCCTTCAAGTATATTCGTGACTTTTTTAAAACTACGTACACGCTCGTATGTCTGTTTTTAAACCCTGAAAAAAGAGAAGTGTTATAAGTTTGACGTATCTGTTTGTGTATTTGTCTGTGACATCACAAGTTTTGAACGGATAAACCGATTTCGGTTCGGTTTTTTTTGTTTGAAAGCTAGCGTGATCAAGTTTTTAGCTACATTAGGTCTAGATTTTGTCGGGGGTGGTGGAAAATATTTAGTTTTATAACACTGTGACTCTTTATTGTGCACCAAAAACAGATAAATTACAAACATATGAAATAAAGCTTGGACTTATGATACATAAAGGCGGCCTTATCACTATCAGCGAAATGCTGTGTAAAAAAGCTCTAGCGGTCAGGCGTCGGACTTCACTTCTCAAGTTCCCGGGTTAGATCCTCGAGTCGGGCAATAAAAAATATTAAAAAAACATATTTTCGATTTTCTTATAAAAATAACGTTGCCCGGGATTAGATATTTTGCCTGGTTGGGAATAGGCTTCCAACCTATCACATTGTGGGACTAAGGGTCTTCGGCTAGTCGTAGTATCTTCACGCCCATATCCCCGCAGGTGTAGGCAGAGATACAACCAGGACACCCATGACTAGCGGAAGACACTAAGTCACAAAATGTGATAGGATGCAAGCCTTTCGCCAACCGGGCACATTTCCAATCCTAAGCAACATTTTTTTTATTAGAAAATTGGAAAACTCAATTTTCTTTTTGTTGCCCGACCCGGGATTCGAAACCGGGTTCTCGTGCAGTTAAGTCCAACAACTGAACTACTAGACCACAGAGGCGATAATATGGCGATATGGTACTTTTTAAATTACGGTAATGCAAGCAAAGCCGCTCTTAAAAGCAAAAATTATAAATATGAGCTTAAACTGCTTACTCTTAAACTTCAGTCTCCGGAAACTACCTCACATTTATCTTCGTAGCTATCAACTAATGCAACTTATTTTGAATTATCTTTCGAAACTTATCTTGAACTACCTTTCGGGACGATTATCGAATTTATGTCAAAAGTTAAGAGATTAATAATAAATTATTATTGTAACTTCTATGTAAAATGTTATCATGTCTAATATATAGGTAACTTCTTTGTTAAGAAAAGACAATTTGTCTACCTGTCTGTTAAAACATCATATAAGGACGATATATAGGTTTTACTTGAGATATTTTTATGTTATTACTTTTATTTATTTTTCGTGATTAGGGTACATTGCTACTGATTCTGCTATTTATAAAATTATGTTTTATATGCATGCTATTTCTTTCAAATGAAACAAAAACAAAAGAAATCAAACATTTGAGACATGTCAGAATAGTCCGGCCATGTCAAATTTTGACGTTTTTAACCAACATTTTTCCGAAGATGAACGATCTTTGTTGTAATGTCGGGCCCTAGCCTAAACACAGCACTGGAAGTGTTTTGTCTCTTTCTATTATTACTTTTATTAAAAGGAAATAGTGATAATTCAAATTTTAATTTAGTGAGTTCGCAAAAAAATTGCTTTTATTTTTACATTTTTTTGAATAAAAAGAAATTGATATTTTGTTTCGAAACCCCGCGAATCTTGCTGACGATGTTCTGCCATTTTTGAGCTGTTAAAATAATGAGATTATTGCTTATTTGTGTCAACAGCTCCAAATTACAAATGATTTCACTATATTTACTATTTTTTCAATCTTGAGCTAAAGTTTCGCAAATAAGATATATTTTTTTAAGCAAGAGATGAAAATTAAGATTGATGATGAATGAGACGAGTTTTTGGTTAAAACTTTGTGAAAATATACAAGGATTGTATCTGCTGTGGTTGAAGATTGTATCTTTATATCACCAATTTCACAACGATAATATTCCTTAAGAAAATCTTCTTCTTCTTCTTTTATAAATATGGCTTTCGATCGTTTTTCACGACTACTTTGCCAATGTCAAGTTAGTTATTATTAATTCTTACATAGTCATTAGACACCATGTACAAAGTCATGTCTTAAGAAAATAAAAATAAAAATTAACATAAAATTCAACAATCACAATAATTCTAAACAGACAACTGAACAATGTCACCTTTTTATATGAGAATTATTTATCGTTTATTACAGTACAAAAAAAGAAAGACTACGTTCAATCTTGATCTAATTTGGAACACGTGGCGAGCTTTAACTTTACATTTCAGGAAAGTGTGCGGTTTTGGTACGAATGCTCGTATATAACAATTATTATTTTAGTCGCTAATGTTGTAGATGGCATCGCAATGTAAAGCATTTATTTCAGTATCAACGAATAAATCTTTTACTAGCACTTTAATGTACATCGTAGGCGTAGTCAGATTTTGGTTGAAAATTCCAGCAGCATTTTGTTCTGTGACGGCACCAACGGGGTGTGACTGTGAGCCTCGCAAGTCGTTAGCGGTTACCTCGATTTAATCGCTTTTCATTACTTTTTTGTTTACTTCTTGTTATAATGCGGCAAGAACGAAAGCGGAAATGAAATACGATATATGATAAGATTCATTATAAAACAATTATGTGTATGTATTTTATAATACGGTAATGTAATAAACAGTAGTCTAAATTGATTCTGTTTTTAAACAAATACCTACAGCCGAGCAGTCTTAATAAAAACATGCGATAGGCTAAGAACTATCGGCGATATTTTTGTTTATCGTAAGTTTCGTAGTTTTTAAAACAAATTAAAATCTTATAATGTATAGTAAATGTTCAAAAATGCATGTGGTGATTTTGATTACCAAATTTCATAAAAATGCTCAAGTCAAGCTTATAAAGAACAAAATATAGTCTTTATTTATTGTTTTTGCCATATTAAGCCCCTTTTTGTCGCCTGCACATATTTTTAAATTATCTACAATATACAGAATTCACTCTTCTACAGTTTTGTTGTATAGATATAATGACTGAATAAATGAATATCTCAGGACAAGTTATACAAATTGAATCTAACCCCAAAGTAAACAAATTATATGCTTGTGTTATGGGTGTTAGTGAACGATACTAATACATAGAAATACTTAAATAGATACAAAAATAAATTTAATAAACACCCAGACCCGGAAACGCAGACATTTAAATGTTCATCATACAAATGCTTGCTCCCGTCGGGAATCGAACCCGAGCCTCAAGGTTGGTCGATGTAGTTAAGCCTCGCCTCGCCAAGATTTTGACCGCCTCGTTCCAACCTCGTTCGACCGATCAAGTTGCTAGCCTACAGTAGCCACTTGACCAACGAGGCGGTCAAATTAAAATATTATTTGTAGGATTGTTTTTTCTCTATCTTAGGTTAGCTGTAAGATATCTCTTGTTAGAGATAAGCTCGCCTTTTGTACAGCATTTATATTTATATTCTCTCTCTGTTAATCTCTATGACGTATACAATAAAGTGTAAAATAAATAGATAGATAAATGCACTGTAGTTATATGACATAGGCGTAGAAAATACCACTTAAAATTCCTCTCGCATTTTTGCTACGTAACGCGGCGTGACTCGCGAGACTCGCAAGTCGTTAACGGCAACCTCTGGCTACTCCGTTTTTATTTTATCCTGTTTCTGTTTTCTTGTTGCGGAAATAACAGCAAAGATAAATTGTAAAAGTAATGCATTTTTCCTCGTTAAAACATTTCTGTAAAACAAAACGTATGATGAGAATTAGTTTTATATTTTACTCGCCGGATGTTGTCCCGTCTTAACAATGAATGTGGAATTAAAATGAACTTACTTTTTCTTATTATGAACTAGCTGTTGTCCGAGGCGTTACCCGCGTAATTAGTGGTACCACATGAAATTTTTTTCGGGATAAAACCTATCCTATGTGTTAATGCAAATTACTCTCTATGTGTGTACCAATTTTCATGAAAGTCCGTTTAGCAGATTTTACGTAAAGGAGTAATAAACAAACATACAAACTTTTGCATTTGTAATATTAGTAGGGTCTTCTCTTGACAACAATAATTAAGTCAAAGTTTTTAAAAATATTAGCAAAATTGATGAAATTCACCCATGATTCGATATTCACGAGATATGAGGTGACCACTTCCCCGTGTTGGTCCGGATTCGTTAAAAAGAATAGACTATCTGCCTTTCTTCCAGGCAGCTTGTAAGAGGCTAGCACTGGTTTAAATATAAGGTACTTGCGCCTAAGATAGCTTAGTTCTTAAAATGGCCCAATTTTAACATTTTATTTTTTAAAGTTTGAAACAGTTTAAATTATACCTACGAATTACAGTAATATTCTAAACTTTTAAAAGGCAAAATACTAAAAATGGGCCATTTTAAAAACTGGGCTTTCTTAGGCGCAAGTACCTTAGGTCATCACTAACAAGACCACTGGTAGTAGAGTGCTGGGCAGCAACTTGCCCGAGTAGGGATCCACCGTCTTATCTACTCTCGCCGTCGTAATGACTCTGTCATGTTCCGGCCCGGAAGGTAGGGTAACCGGTAGACTTAGAGAATAGGCCAAACATCCTAGTCATAGGACTGCGAAGCACCTGTAACCTAGAAATCAAAACCATTTCGTTAGAGTGCTTTGCAAAAACTTGATCGAGTAGGGATCTGCCTACTCGATCTGCCTTGCCTATTTTTATCGCCATAATGACTCTATCATGTTCGGGTCCAGAGGTTATCGCCTATGTCAGTCTGTGGTAGAAAGTCTATAGTTGAAATTCTGTGGTATTACACTCGCTAACTGCATTTGTAACAACAATATAATAATATAATGCCGTAATAGAGTCGGATCGAAAAAAGGATTAGTATAAATAAGAAAAAAAGGCATGCTCCAATAATTAGATCATGTAAAAAGAATGGCAAAATAAGATTGATAAAACAGATAGGTATATAATGCAAATGCAAATGCAAATTGATTTGCGTAGCCAGGGGTACCTGGGATGGTATTCTCAAGACCAAATCCTTAAGGTATTAGCAGGCGAAAAGCGGTAGATGTCAAAAGACTCAATCCGGTGTGTTCATATGAAAAGACTGGTGGTGGAACTTAGGAAGTTTTGTAAAAATCGTGCAACTTGGAGCTTGATACTCTCTGTCTACCCTGCAAGGGATTTGGCGTAAAGATGTGAATACATGTATGTAAAAAGAGCTTCCTCATTCTAAAAAAGTATAATAATTTGCACCTTACCTTAAAAAAATATGTGTAGCAAAGACGTTCGAATAACAAAGTTTGTAATTAAATTTACTTTTAACCAATTTCCAAAAAGGATTAAAGGTTCTCAATACGACTAAGTATGTTTTTTTTTTTGTTTTCTTTTGTAGTTTTGATGCACGATTATTCCGTCAATAGCCAACCGGTATTGATGGTTCAGTTATAGAAAGATTGATTCCGACGTGGTTGCCTATTAATTTTATTACGAACCGACGAATGTGTTTCTACTAGTAGGTAATTGATAAAATGTAAGTGTGACCATTTGTTATCTTTCGAAAAAATAATGATTGAATCTTGACATGGTATCCAACAAATTATTGGGAGTTGACTTTTGCAGTTTTATTGTGCTTCATTAATTGTATTGAGTTTGAGTCAATGTTATAACAAACAATATTTTGTTGGACGAGTGGCTAGCGTGCACGCTTAACTACACCGACCAACCGCGAGGCTCGGGTTCGATTCCTTACGGGGGCAGGCATTTGTGTGATAAACGTTTAGGTGTCTGCATTTTGGTATGGGTGTTTATTAAATTTATTCTGGTATTTACCTAGTCTTGCCATAAATATTGTAATAAAGAAAAAAAATATTTTTTTAACTGCAAATAACATATATTACTTTTACAGTGTGTTAGTTTAATACATAAATATACAACAATTAAAAATATAAAAAGCTTATTCGAAGTGGTCTCCATTGGCTGCAATACAGTCCTTTAAACGTTGAGGCCAGTTATCAATAGAAGCACGCACTCTTTCCATGGGAAAATTCTTCACTGCCAATCGTATAGATTGTTTTAGGGACTCCAAATTATCATGGCGTTTAGAGCAAGCTGTACTCTCTAAAACTGACCATAAATCATAATCCAGCGGATTAAGATCGGGACTAGACGACGGCCAGTCTTCAGCTCTGATGAAGTCCGAAACGTTCGCTTCCAACCAAGACTGCGTGGACCGAGCTTTATGACCCGGCGCCGAGTCTTGCTGGAAGGACCATACTTGGTTATTGAACATGGTGATGTTAAGGGGCTTAACTACCTTCTCAAGAATGGTATCTTGATACACTTGTGCCGATGTTTTGATACCTTTTTCACAAAAATATGGCTCAGTCACTCCTTCATAGCTAACACCCCACCAAACCATCACTGAAGTTGGATAATGTCCACGTTGCACTCTGTCGACTAATTGGGAAGCTTCCTTAGAGCTTTGAGCATAAATACGGTCATTTTGTTTGTTAAAATGTTGCTCAATTGTAAAAATTTTCTCATCCGTAAACAAAATTTTTCTGTGACCTCCCTTTGCGTACCGCTTCAGTAATTGTTTCGATTTTACGACCCTATTCTTCTTTAAATTATCAGTTAAGAAATGACCAGAGCGTCTCTTATAGGCTGCAAGTCCTAAGTCATCTTTTAAAATACGCGACATGGTTCTAGGTGCTATCTTCATTTCCCGAGATAAAATCTTTTGCTTTCGGACAGGATTTCTTCGAATTCTTTCCCTTACTGCTTTGACCACCTTTTTCGTACGAACACTACGTGGACGGCCAGATCTTTTTCTGTCACAAACAGAGGAAGTCTCATTGTACCTATTAATAGCCCGGTACACAAACATTTTACTAAAACCAAGTGTATGGAGAGTTTTAAAAATTGCATTTGGCTCCATACCTACTTTGTGTAATGCAATCACAGCGATTCGGTTCTCTTTATCACCCCACTCCATTTTAATATCGCAAAATATTGTACAATGTATTGGCGCCAAAATGAGAAAACACAATGAACAATCGTATAAAAATGACAGATTCGAAATTCAAATGTAATATTTTTTTATTTTTAAGTGTAACAGTATTTATGGCCAGACTAAGTATTTAAGTATTTCTATGTATTAGAATCGTTGTCTAACACCCATAACACAAGCATATAATTTGCTTACTTTGGGGTTAGATTCAATTTGTGTATTTTGTCCAAGGATGTTTATTTATTTGTTTAATCATAATATTTGAAATGTTTAATAACCCTAAAAACCTTTATATAATGTAGCTTTGAGCCATCTCTATCACCTCAGCTTTACAACAAAAAAAACACATCGAAACCGTTGTACAGACACACACACATACATATACATAGACACGTCAAACTTATAATCGCTCTTTTAAGTCAGAGGCTAAAATTTAAGTTTCTGTAACATTATATGTAGAGGCTGTAGGTTTTTAAAAATGAAGTGAAATGTTGCGTGTCGCAGTGCGGCGTAGCCCCGCTACGAATTATCGTAGCTGCGAGCGGGATTAGCTTTCTACGCAAATAGTACAAGTCACCGGCACTTTGCGGTCACTACAAACAGAATTCACGTTTTTTTAAATTTTACTTTTTATTTATTTTGCTTTTACGTAAATTGAAGACAAACATGCTTAAGGATTTGTAACAGATTATATTATACTAGCAGCCCACCCTGGCTTCGCACAGTTATAAAATATATATTTAAACCTTTAAAACTATTCAAACACTTTAATTATTAAGAAAACCCGCATTAAAATCCGTTGCGTAGTTTTAAAGATTTAAGCATACAAAAGGACATAGGGACACAAGAAGCGATTTTTCTTTATTTTATGTAGTGATTTTATTATATGCCATCATAATGCCAATAGAGAGCAATGGTAATGCTTAGGTTAGGTTGTTAATTTCTGATGTAGTTTTCAAAAACAATTATGTCCTATCTATGTACAACAATCCTACTCCTAAAACTTAATACATGAGTGTACACAACTAAATAACACTTGTACTTTTCTACAGTACACTTTTTTCAAAAGAACATTTAAAAATGTGTAATGTGCTGTGCAAAGAGTTAAATAAAGTGCATTGTGTAAAAATAATAATGGTGTGCACAAAATGTAATTCATCAAGTGCCGACGATGACAATTATAAATATGTAAATAATTCCCTCAATTTTACGAGTCTATGTATTCCCTACCGCATTTTTCAATTCAAATGAAGATAGCATCGTTTCTAAATGACAAGCTTTTCTTTGACTTCCATTTAAAGTATAACATAGTGCTAAGTCTTCTGAATAAATAAATAAACAAAATACGCAGAAACTATACAGACAGTACAGCCAATTAGGTATCTGGACAAAAAAGAGTTTAAGCTTAGAAGCGTTGAAATGATTTATACCAATTATAAAATACTTCCTAATAAATTTTAAAGTAAAGTAAAGTAAAATAACTATTTAATAATTTTATAATATATATCTTGGTGCTGTTATTACCTGATTCTCGAGTATTGGCGGTTTGGTTGACAAGACATATTGCTACTCCCCTAACCCCAGTGCATCCATAATTTATTTGTCATGCAACATGTTATTAACATATATTGCCAATACTTTTTATAACATAAGTCCCAGAGGACGTACCTACTGCAGATAACTTCTGGTGTTTTTAACCGAGTCTGAAAAGAAGGCTCTCATTTTTATGATTTTGTTACTGATCGGCCGGTAGCGAACCGATTTTGACGATTCTTTTTTTATAAAACAAGTCGTAATTCCAAGACAGTATCAAATCAATTTTATATGATGTTAACCTTAAATCGTTGTGTATTATTAACATTTTTAATCTCGTATAAATATTTTTTTTTATCAATTTTATCATGATTGATCTAGAGGTTTATGCAATATTAACTTTAACTCAAAATAACTTGTAAGATGTTGACTATGTTTTTGAGAGTCCATCATGGAATCATAAGCTATGCTTCGAAATTTTTGAAGTGAAACTTCTTTATCGGGGTTGCAAAAAAATTTAGTGTAACATTTTTTCGTTACGCGTCACAATTTTTCGTTACGCGCCATCTTTGTTTTTATCCCTAACACGCGTGATTCGAAGTATAATTTCTCACTATTATATTATAACTTTATTTAACCAATTTCTGTAAAGTTGCTATAGTAAATTATTTTTTGGAAAATAACGTCTTAAAGAAGTTGCACTTCTTCACTTCTTACGAATGTACGCTAGTACACACACACTTTTTTTTTCAAATCACTTGGTATTTAATACGCTGAAATTAACATGTTCCCAATTGCACTGTCGATATTTAACGCGTAATGGGTAATAATTTAAACTATGTTATACCAATAAGCGTTGCAGGTATTAAATGCGCTTATATAAAGTTATACTTAAAAGCGCTGTAAATATTTAATACGCTTAAATTAAGTTTATCAATAAGCACTGTAGATATTTAATGCGCTTAAATTATGTTATACCAACAAGCGCTTGTAACACTGCAAAAATCAACTCATTTTGTTAGGTACCACGTCGCGATTTTATAATTATTTTTTCAAAAGATACAAATGAATCCGAAATTATTGTACATAAATATCAACATTCTACTAGTAGTTTTTGAGATACACTTAAAAGTGCATATAGTTTTGTTTATGTTGCCTCATCGTCAACCACTTAACATAAACATACACATACGTATTCAGATCATGATAAATTTAATATAGGACCACTTCGGAATGAACTATATGGTCATGATTCCGACGTGGTCCTATATTCAGAGTCTAAAAAGTAGTAGTAGTAGTAGTAGTATCTTCACGCCTATATCCCCGATGAGTTGGCAGTGAGACAACCAGGGCACACACGACTTGCCGAAGACACAAACTCACACAATGTGATAGGTGGCAAGCTTATCGCCAACCGGGCCCATATCCAATACCGAGCAACGTTATTTTTATTAAAAAACTAAAAATACACATTTTCTAATATTTTTTTTGTTGCCCGATCCGGCGGTCGAACCCGCGGCCTAGAGAGGTCAAGCCCGTCGCCGGACCACTAGACCACAGGTCTTTTTCTAGAAAGAACCATCAAAATCGATTAGCTATTGACGGAGTAATCGCGTAACAAACATACAAAAAACGTAAAGTCGAATTGAGAACCTTTTCTTTTTTGGATTAAATAAAAAAAAAGTATGAACTCATATGAACTTCAGATTATGTTTGGTTAAATTTATGAAGTTGTAGTTCATTTTGTATATACACATTACACTTGCGAAATGTGCTGGCGCTGGGTTTTGTCGAATTTAATCTGTTTATACAAATACGTAATACCATATGATAAGCACCCGCTGTAGAACGTGTAGTCTAACTACACTGCAGTGCGACATAAAATGATATTAAAATTTACCATAATCGTTGCTTGCGGACAGTAAAAGTACAGTAGTGCGCAAATGTTACTAATACTTGTATGTTAAAATTTGAATTTAGCGTTGTGAGGTTATATACATGATATCATATCTAAAATTGTTAATACTTTATTATCATAAGTACTTTTATATTACTAATAAGATACAACTTTCACTGTTTAAATTCTATGACTATTGAAACTTACAAAAAATGCTAAGATTGCTAAGAACGCTAACTGGTTATTATCTACTTTTGGAGTCACATATCTTCACACCTATATCCCCGAAGAAATAGGCAGAAACACAACCATAGTACCCACGACTAACCGAAGACTCTAATGCCCGATTTCACTAAAATCCCTTATACTGTAGGGGACCTTTTAACATAATTTTGGGGACTGTTTCATATCGAATAAGTCCCATAAGTAACGTTAAAACGTCTCCTAAAGTATAGGGGCTCTTCATGAAATCGGAAATTAGTCCCACAATGTGATAGGTGGCAAGCTTATCACCAACCGGGCGTATATCCAATCCCGAGCAACGTTATTTTTATTAGAAATTTGAAAATAAACATATTATATTTTTTGTTGCCCGACCCGGGGATCGAACTTGGGACCTCAATGAGTCCAACGCCGTACTGCTAGACCACAGAGTATTAATGAATAATGTGGATCACTATATCTCTATCACATAAATATATAATTAATTTGTATTTGTGTGGAATCCTGATATAAATCTATTAAACGCGCAGATCCAGTACTACAAGTTTGTTCATCACGAGAATACATGCCCTCGTCAGAAATCTAACTCAGTATTTGGCGGGCGCTAACCCCTTGATAACCCTACAACAAACGATGTAGTAATGTTATTGCATTATA
Source organism: Calephelis nemesis (assembly GCA_002245505.1). NCBI lineage: Eukaryota > Metazoa > Arthropoda > Insecta > Lepidoptera > Riodinidae > Calephelis > Calephelis nemesis. The sequence continues at coordinate 80,096 of NJDD01007516.1, forward strand.
TCTTAGTTAGCATAAAAAAACACGAAAATACGATACGATACGATAAGGAAAAGAGAAACATAATAGGAATTTATTTCTTTTGTAGAGTGCTACATTACCGGCTGAATGACTAATTTAATAATCATTGCCTTGTTACTCACTGAGCTTCGCTATCCGGAAACCGAATATTACGAATAATCGTTGCCTAGCATCCGAACGCTGGATCCGAGCGCCTCTAAAGTTACACCAATTTATGAGGCAGAGCTTACCCCGGTCAGGTTTAATGAAATAATTTTTTTTTTCTCTTTATTTATTTCGGGACTTTAGTCTACAGAGGATATGTCAGTCCCATTGTAACCTAAGAACAATAACATGCAACTTATTCTAAAAACAGATAAAATAATATGTTCATGTTTAAAAAACATACGCGGAAGGTAATCTTTATGGACTTCTAAAAAATATTTTTAGAAATAGTAAGCATTAAATAATATTTATATATAACAACTATCTTTCGCCCGCGACTCCGCGCAGATGACAGTCTTCGCGTGATAAAACTGAAAAATTAAGATTTTTTTTTCTACGTATTTTTCGAGGGTAAAAAGTATCCTATTTTATGCCCAGGATAATAAGGTATAATAATACCAAATTTCATCGAAATCGAAACCTTAGTTATCACGTGATGCCTGAACATACAGACGGACAAAAAAATTTTTAATCACATATTTGGATTTGCTATATATCTAGTAACACCCCCTGCTATTTATTTTTTCAATATTTTCAAACTACAGCATTGACCCTTCTACAGATTTATTATATGTATAGATTGTAATTAAATAATAGGCATTAAATAATAGCAGAAAATTAAAAAAAAATCAAATTCAATTATTTTTATACCGCATCGCGATGTGATAATTATTTTTTTGAATTTTTTTTTTGATAATAATGTAGTCAAAATAAACGAAAACTGTAAATTATTAATTACAAATCAAAACCCTCTAGTCATGACAAAATTATTATCCATCTTTCCCAAAAAACAATTATCAAAATCCGTTCGTTATCAGCCGGCCAAGCAATCATCTAATAAAGAAGCAAAAATAACATATAGCCAAATTGATAAACTCCTATTGGAGTCGTCTAAAATATGAGAATGTTTTTTTTACTAAGGGGTGTTAAATGACAAAAAACTATTTCAGAATCAGAAAAATCTTTATTCACATAGATCATGGTACTTTTGCGAGTCGACATTTTTATCAACTACTACCACAAATATTTGGGAGTCTGTTTTTGTTATTTTACTGTGCATTATTTTACTTTTTAGTTTTATGATATTGGAAGGCAAACAAGCAGACGGATTTCTTGATGGTAAGAAATTCACGCCACCTAGAGACACCAAAGGTGGTAATGGTGCGTTGCCAACCTGAGGCTGGGATGTTTGGCCTCTGGCAAAAGTAAGTTTACCGGCTGCCTTACCTTCCGAACCGAACGTTGCGAAACTCTACTACCTAGTCAGATGTCACGGTGTTAGTGACGGTAAGCTTATGCTAGCTTTTTACGAGCTGCTTGGCAGGAAGGCAGATGGTCTATTCTGCAAAGGAGCACCTAACCAGCACGGAAAATTATGTTTTTAAGTTCTAATGGTTGAACTTTGAATCTAATTCAAAAATAACAAAAAATAAATACCGTTGGCATAAAGTATGGTTCAGACTTCAGACGGTCTAGTCTTTTATTTTCAAAGTCTGCGGTTGGCTCAATACATTCAAAAATGTTCCTAGACTTCTAATGCAGCGAACTGGTTTCTTTCACTCTAGTAATTTCGACCGGAACGTTCAGTTGGCATCTCGATGAACAATGTGAACGACAGTTTATAAAAAGACTGAAGCACAATAGCCTTTATTCGATTTATTAATTATATTTGCTTTCTCAGATGGCGGTTTTTATCGCCTTTGTTTTATTTCATATAGTTGGCATTCGTTTGTGAGTTGTCTCGTTTTTATTAGTCCCGCATGAATGAATAAGGTTTCTTATTTCATGGAAACAGATGTTTGTAATTGTGGTAAATCTTTAATATATTGGAGTAGCTTGGTAAGGAATAAAAGACAAAAAACAACATTAAGATAATCTATTTCTATAATAAACAATGGCATATTCTACGACATTTTTCCGGATTGAATCTCTTTGCTATCACCTATAACTTTTGCAATGAAATGTTTTAGCTTTAATCTGTATATGTGTTTTTAGTTTTTTATTAATATGGCTTTACTATTTGATCATAATTTTAATTGAGTGAATTCATAATTCAAAGAACATGATTTAGTACGTCTTGGTATGAATAGAACGAATGTTTAGTTTTTACCGATTTAAACGAGGCTAAATGTTCTATGTTTTTATGTATTTTAGTCGATTTGTCATCCTTTTTCTTCTGGGGTAGTCTCTTTGTGATCCCAGAGAAATCAATGAAAATACGTATATTTTAATCGAATTTTTAAAACTAGATTATACGTTCGACTGCTACTCATTCAACTCATGTTTTACATGTATCTTAATCGATATCTCTGTTTTAAACCGATTTTAAAATTTATGTTTTTATTTGCAAAAGTGTACTTGTGAAAGGGTCCCTTTATTACCAAGTCTCGATCTGATAATAAAGTCCCAGGGAAATGAAGGAAAATAATCATTTTTGTTTACTTAGATGACTTACTTATTGAAAACAAAGTCGGTTTTTCTCAATATCTCTTCGCTTTGATTATTGTTAGACATTGGAAAAATAAGGTATATTCAATGAAATTCAGGCTCTATATTTCAAAAGTTTATTTAATGAAACTGTCTTACAAACGCGAATTTAATTGCAGAGTCATAATTTTATTGCTGACATTTTGCGTAATTAAAACTCAGATTTTGCGTCTAAAATGTTATACCAATTTTTATTATGAAATAATATGAATAAGGTATTTGGTACCTACCTATATTTGAGCCAAAATTTTATCAAAATGTTTTTATTTAAGTTTCATGCAAAGAAACAGCTTGGTTGTTATCCGAGGGTGGCGTCAAGAGTCTCCGAAATCAATGTACGTGTACATACATAGGTTTAAAGGAATCTTGACACTTGCGACTCGAAATGATAAGCAAAGGCCTACCCAGCCAGGGACATGCAGATTTGTAAATTTTTGCAACCTTCCCTTTGTCCTTTGTTCATTTGCATATTAGACCATCTGCCTTCCTGCTAGGTAGCTCGTAAAAGCGAGCATAGACTTACCCTCACTTACAACGAGACATCCTACAAGGTGACAGAGCTTTGCAGCAACTCGTCCAGATAGGTTCCACTGATTTATCTATTCCTGCCGCCACAACGT
>NJDD01007521.1:0-38303 GCA_002245505.1 Calephelis nemesis
CAGAACTCGGAATCTTACCATCCATTAGCCGCCCAAGCCAGGGAAAATGTACGCAAAATAATATCTACCGGGAAAACTCTCAGCTTATTCTGGATCAAAGCGCACACTGGCTTGGAAGGAAATGAGCGTGCTGATGAACTTGCTAGGGAGGCAGCGCTATCAAGTAAAAACAGGCACAATTACGACAAGTGCCCGATATCATACTTGAAGAGCACATTTAGAAGTATATCCATTGATAAGTGGAATAAACGTTATATCAACGAAGATAAAGCAAAAATAACAAAGGTGTTCTTCCCGAATGTAATGGTCGGGTACAAAATAGTACGAAAATTAAAGCCCTCTGGGATCACAACACAAATTTTTACAGGGCACGGCGGATTCTCTGAGTATTTATACAGATTTAAATGCAAAGACAGTCCATCGTGCATCTGCGACCCAGACACACAAGAAACACTGCTGCACGTAATTCTAGAGTGTCCGGTGCATCTGAAACAGAGATACGACATTGAGTTTAAAATAGGAGAATCACTAAAAATAGAAAATATAAGTAATATCATGATAAGTAAAAAAAGAGAAGAGTTTTTAGTTTATTGTGAAAATATTGTGAAAATAGTTAATAAGAGAAACAAATAACGTAAATAAAATAAGTAATATTATATAATAAGAAATTAACAATAGTCGAAAACTGCAAATAAAGAAACTTATGAAAAAATTATTTACCCTAATAGAATAAATACAAAAGATAGGTAGACGGAAGTCCCATCCGTACGGAATGTATGCGTGATGCGAGATAGAAAGAAAAAGTATGCTGAAAGAAAGTGCGAGAAGCATAAACGATAGAACTAGAATGAATGAAAATCGAATAAGACAAACAAAAACAGCGGCATCTGCGCCGGTGGTATTAGTATAAAAAAAAAAACTAGCATATTAGCCAATAATCACATGTTACAAGGGGCCAACACGCCAATATGTAAAAAATACATTACGCAAATAAGACTGTAATGTGATGCTAATAAAAAGTTAAAGTAAAGTATCTTCACGCATATAGTTCTGAAGAGGTTGGCAGAGGTACAAGCCTATCGCCAACCGGGCATACATCCAACCCCGGGCAATATTTTTTTATTATAAAATTGGAATAACCATTTTTTTTTGTTTCCTGACCCAGGATTCGAACCTGGGAACACTGCATGAGTTCCCAGGTTCGAATCCTGGGTCAAGTCTAACACCTGAACCGCTAGACCACAGAGGCGATATGTGTTTCTTGGAATTATTAGAGTCACAAATCTCAAAAGAAAGCATTTTGGCAAGACTTACCAGTTCAGAAACAGCTAAGTTCCACTATTAATATCAGATTAATTTAGATTAAATTTGCCAACGTTACTATGGTCGTGCAAATGAAGTTTATAGAGTATGGACATCATTTTTTTCGTAAAAGTTAAGAGTTCAAATGAATCACAAAATCAATAATGTTTTATTGCTTTTAAATTTTCGTTGGCGGCCGAAGGACTACATGCAAGTGAGTTTAAATACAAATAATAATCGCCTCTGTGGTCTAGCGGTCCGGGTGTTGGGACTTGACTGCATGTGGTTTCGGGTTCGAATCCCGGTTCGGCCAACAAAAAGAAAATTTGAGTTTTCCAGTTTTCTATTAAAAAAAAAAAAGTAGGTCGGGATTAGAAATGTGCCCGGTTGGCGATAGGCTTGCTATCACATTGTGGGACTTAGTGTCTTCGGCTAGACGTGGGTGCCCTAGTTGTGCCTCTGCCTACCTCTTCGGGGATATGGGCGTGGAGATATTTTTTTTTATTGATTCGTAACCTTTGTGTAGATTATCTGCCGTCTTGGTCTGCCGAGGCGAGCAAAGGTTAAAGGGGTCATAATCAACTAGACCACTCCATCACAGTAATGTATTATGGTAAATTATGCAGTATTCTATCTTCATACTAAAGGGCGAAAATACGTTAAATACCTACGCGGCGCGTGTAGTATGCACTTGGTTCAGCTGTTTTTTTTTATGATATTGGAAGGCAAATAAAAAGACGGATTTACTGATGTTGAGAAATTCCCGCCGCCTAGAGGCACCAAAGATGGTGCCAACCTGAGGTTAGGATGTTAGGCCTCGAGTCCCACAATGTGATAGGTGGCAACCCTATCGCCAACCGGGCACATATCCTATCCCGAGCAACATTTTTTTTACTAGAAAATTGAAAAAACCCAATTTTCTTTTGTTGCCCGACCCGGGATTCGAACCCAGGACGTCATGCAGTCAAGTCCAACAACTGAACCGCTGGAACACAGAGGCGAAAAAAAAGAGAAAAAAATCTAAAACACTGTTTCTGACCAGGTGGTAGAGTTTTGCAGCGACTCGCCTGGATTGGTACCACCGCCTTATCTATTCCTGCCACCATAAACGTGAGTGCTTGCCGTTGACGTATGCTAGTTCGGAGGATAAGGTAGCCGGTAAACTTACCATTACTTAACGTACCAATTTGGCAACGCACCATTACCACCTTTGGTGTCTCTAGGCGGCGTGAATTTCTTAGCTATCTGTTTCTTTCCTATATCATAAAAAACTGTATACGTAGGTGTTTAATCTTGTGCAAACATTCCCAGACTAAGTCTATAATTAAATTATCAAATGTAAAAAAGAGAATATTTAACCTCAATTTTAAGTAAACTACTTGCAAAAATGTCTAGTAATAAAAGTCAGTTGAAGAAAATAGTAATTCTTATAACTTTTCCCTATTTTCTTCATGCCAAAAGACAGCGAACAAGCACTAATCGCCCCTGATGGTCAGAGATGACCCCAGTCTGTAGACACCATAAATGATATGGGTGTTTCACAGTCCTGTGGATGGGGTGTTAGGCCAACTGTTCAAGTAGTGCGACTACACACCAACCTCTGGACAGGAAATTGATACTGTCATTATGGCGATATATTTATTTATTTAGTATTTTGTTACATTTGTTTGTGAACATGAAATTCTAACATTTCTATATCTAGTCGCCTCTGTGGTCGAGCGGTCCGGGTGTTGGACTTGACTGCATGAGGTCTCGGGTTCGAATCCCGAGTCGGCCAACAAAAAGAAAATTGGATTTTTCCAATTTTCTAATAAAAAAAATGTTGGTCGGGATTAGAAACGTGCCCGGTTGGCGATAGGCTTGCCACCTATCCCATTATGGGACTCAGTATCTTCGGCTAGTCGTGGGTTCCCTGGTTGTGCCTCTGCCTACCAGCTCTTCGGGGATATGGGCGTGAAGATACTTTTTTTTATTAAAGTTTAAAATTTCTTTTCTATACCTAATATATCTGATCAGAACTCGAACTCTAGAACAAATTGTTGGATCCTTAACATCAGTGTAATGGGGCGTTATGTTTTCCAATATTTCTCTGCTCGCTGAAGGGAGAAAATCAGGAAATGGATAATGTTTTTTTTGTAAATTATTTCAGAGTATTCATAACGTGTTCTTGTTAGAGTGGTCGTGGATATTTAGACATAGGTTGTTTAACTATTATAACGATAATGCTTAAATTAAAAATGTTAAATTAATCTCCAATAAACGGTCCATTCCTTAAAAAATAAGACCTCAGACAGACACACACACTGACACATTTTAGTTGCAATACCTCTCTTTTTTTAAAAATTAACAGTCTCAAATAAAAGTATCAGTAATTATATCTAAAACGAAAGCATTTCATAAACAATAAAAATGATTGCGTGTGTATCTGTGTTTGTGTGTAGGTGTGTAGCTGTGTGTGTTTGCGGGTGTGAGTGTTTTTATGTACAGTAAAGTCAAAGAATCAGACGAATCTTCAATTTCTAATATGCTTTTCCCCAAATGTAACATCAACATCAGACAGTGTAATAAAGTCGGTACCTAATTCTAAATTTATTAAATTCAAGCAAACATACGTCGTCAGTAGAACATGACCGACCTGCAATAATATTTTCTAATGTGTGGTCAATCTGTTGCGCTGAAGCGATTTCAAAAACACTCTAAGACTTTATTTTGAAGTAAACATTTTTTTGTCAGCGGCAGCGGAGATTACAGCACCTAGCGAAGTACAGTACTACTGTTCAAGTTATGCGCTTCGGCTTTACACTTTTTACTCTTTTTACACTTTAAACTTTTATTTTTTAAATTGGCTGATCTAATCTAAACTAAAGCGAAATTATTAATTACGTGTAAAAACAACTCTATATAGATATCTTTTAAACACATTCGAATTTCCGATCTTGACGAACATAGCCGGAGCGCATAATTTAATTACAACTACTGTACGCCTAACAAAAATTTATTTTTTAATTATTATTTTTTGTTCCTGAATATAATTATTACGTATATAAATGTTTCCATGTCACCACATAAATGACGGTATTTTAATACTGATAAATAAATTCATTCAAAATTATTCCCTAACCATTGCAAAGTGACAAAAATTCTCTATTTTGTGACTTTGTCCACCGCGCCACAACTACGCTTAGAAGCGCTATGTCGTCTTTCAATATTCATCTGAATCTGCCTAATTTTTTTTGCTTTTACCGTCCCAAACTTAAAATGCCAAAACTAATTAAACAATCTAGTTACAGAGTAATGACTACAACTTTTGAACAGATTATTTAAAACGAGTAAAATTCTAAACAACCGAAATCAATTTCATTAGAGATGCTGTTTTGATATTGAAAACAATTTAATCCGTATTTTATATTAAACTTCATCTAATCAATTTATATTAAACTTAATAAATTATCTATAAAATTAAAGCAATAAAATATTTCGTTAACATAAAAAATGCATAACATCAAGTGTAAGTACATGTGAAAAAAGTCAGACTCAAAAAACACCTGCTTTCATAACATAAAATCATACTAATTAACTCATCTAGTAAATTTCTGAGGATACATCAATACAAAACATACAGTAAACTTGAAAACCTTTTACTTAATTGAAAGTTACGTGGTATAAAATTTTGTTATAAGCAAAATTTTAAATTAACAACCTGTTTTGAACGATGCTCTTCTACTTTCACTCAAGTATTTGTACTTCATTATTCGATATATTTAATTTAAAAATTAAATTGACAATAAAGAATAGAATAGAATACCTCTTCATTGTGAACTTAAATAAGAAAAGAAAAACCGGGGTCGAATCCCGAGTGGGACATCAAAAATTTTTTTTTCCAATTTTCTAATAAAAAAAAACGTTGCTCGAGATTGGATATGTGCCCGGATGGCGATAGGCTTGCCACCTGTCACATTGTGGAACTTAGTGTCTTTGACTAGTCGTGGTTGCTCTGGTTGTGTCTCTGCCTAAGACTACGGGGGCATGGGCGTGAAGATATTTTTTTAAAATACATAAAATTAAATACACGAAACTTTAAAACTAAGTATTACACAAAGGCGGCTTTATCGCCACAACAGCTATATCTTTTAGGCAACCTTGTTAAGGAAATATTATCAAAGTAATTTTGCATGATGGTGCTCTTAAACACATTAAAAAATATAACACATAAAATATCAATCGTAATAAAAATATTTTTAGACAGTGGAAAAAAAATAAACAGATTAAACTTTAGCCGAGTCAGATTGAACATAGAAATTGAAGTTTAACCATATTGAGAGTTCTAGTTCTTAGAATTAAATACGCTAGCGCTTTTACGCATGACCACACCCCACGAACGCTATCTCAATGTTCTCAAGTATGTGACATATCTGGCAATTGAAATTATTCGAGTCTGTCACAAGTTTGTCAGCAATATCGAATATTTTCGCTCAGTTTAGTACGATTGACGCCATATTGATATCTCCGGTGAATATCGTCGGAATTAGTTTAAATTTACTGTCGAAGCAGAATATCGAGATTATTGTTTGTTTTATTTGTTTGTCTGGGAATTTTAGTTTTATTGCTGTAGGAATGAACTTCTATTAAATGTGTAGGCAATCTATATAATATTAATGAATCCCCATTTCGCGTGGTCATCCTATTTCTCTTAAATGGATAGAACAACTTTGCTAATTCTTTTTTTGTTGTGTTAGTTGTTGTCAGAAGAAGGTTCTTATAAAAAGAGGTATTATTAAATGTTAAATGGGTTAGAGGTTCTATTAAATGTGTGGGTAATCTATTTATTAATGAATCCCCATTTCGCGTTGTCTTCGTGGTCGGTCAACTTTGCCAATTCTTTTTTTTGTTTTGTTAGTTATTGTCAGGAGAAGTTTCTTATAAGAAGAAACACCGGAAAAAAATAGTAAACTATGCTATAATCCATACAAACTATTAGTTGCTATTAATGTCAAGCGAAACGCAGTTCGCCAGGTCGGCTAGTTTAGAATATAGAATAAAAATATGTTTTAAGATTACCCGACAGTAATACAGTAACAGTAAAAAATTAAAAAATTAAGTAACTATAAATCATAGCTACTTAATTAAAAAGATGCAAAATGATTCATGTGTATGTTTTTTGTATTTGTTACGCGATTTGCAATGATAGGTCATAATTTTGAGGTTAATTTTCAATTTCATACCTCGGCTAGTGCAATTCAAGGTAATGCAAACTCAAGTTATACAAATTTTCATGTACCTTGACGATATCATCGACGATCATATTGGTCGTACAGGTGGAAGTCATAGTGTTGATGAAATTTATGAGGGTCTTTTTCGGAATCATTGGTTTGACTGCCTCGTTGGTCGAGTTGCTAACGTACACGCCTAACTACATCGACCGAACGCGACGCTCGGGTTCGATTCCCGACGGGGTCAGGCATTTGTGTGATAAACATTTAGAAGTCTGCATTTCCGGGTCTGGGTGTTTATTAAATGTATTCTGGTATCTATGTGATTATTTATTTATTTACTTGTATTTTCTAAAAGATTTATCAAATCGCGGCGTGATATTAGAGTCAAATAATGGGAGTTGGCCTTTTTTTATTATTTATTTTCTTCTGAAAAAAAACTGACATCTAAATTACACAAGTTTCGCCAACCTGTGAAGCAGTTTGTTGGCGATGCGCTCAGATGCATAATATTATTATTAAATTTGCTTATATAGTGCTTTGCTTACAATTATAAATTATAGTAATTATAGTCTCTGTTATAAATTTACTTGCTTATATTTTATATGATATAGTGCAGCTAACATATTTTCTTAAATTTTTAGAAGTTCGTTTTTTAGTTTTACTTTTAAGTAGCCTTTCTTTAATTTATTGTCCTCTAGGAGATAGGGATACTTATTACATAATTTGGGAGTTATACACTCGATCGCTTAATACTATATGTGCGAATGAAATTGTGGATCTTGGTAGTGTTTGAAGACACCGTAGATGTGTGCAGAGAATAATGTCAATGGAGTACTGAGCAAGCTATCAGTAAAGATTTGAGTCATAGTGCACATTTGCTTTGTATAATTCTGCGCTTGTTCGAATGTTGAAAAGAAAAGAGATTTGGGTATGACAGAAAAAGCTTGAAAGTAGGAAAATGCGATCAAACCCATAAAATGAAATTCAACGATCAACATCAACATCTAGGTAGATACGTCCCAAAAACAATCTAGACATGTAATATTGCCTATTTTGCGAGTAAAGCCTTTTATAAGACTGAAGATCAGTTCAAGCAGCCGTTTTCTACAGTGCATTTTATTGAAAAACTTTCAAGTGAATTGATATATGTTGTACGTGTGTTTGCAATATAATATTACTTGCCCTAGATTGTAGACACAGTTGTAAGAAAAAGAAATGAAAAAAAATATATTTTATGTCCCGTAATTGTGGATTGTGATTGTCGTTTCTGTAATTTCTGTTACCAATCGTTGTATGTGTTCCGTTACCAATACCGTACTAGTGCTAGTTGCTACCAACGCGTTGGTACTAGTAGGTACTATTTATATAATCTTTTCGGCTTTTGGTACGTGGCCGTAAATAAAGTAAAATATATATTTTTGACATACATACATATATATCTTCACGTAAAGTCCCTTACGGGTAGGCAGAGTGTATTGAGTGCCAGGTCTCACAATCCTGACAAACCTGTCTGGCTTTCACATTCATTACCCTTTTCGTACAAACACGCCGGTTTCAGAGACTCTTGACACCACCCTCGGATAATATCCGAGTGATCTGATTGTCGAATGTCAACCTTGGTCTCACCGGTAACCTACATCCATCTACATTCGCATTAAGTATATAAGGTCTTTTTAAATAAGTGCACGATATTTTAACTGGACATTCTGAATATATAACTAAATCAGTAAAAAATATTAAAAAAATATCGGACTTAAAATAAATTAATTACAACATTTTTAATAACTCATATTCAGTTGCTCAAGTTCAATGACCCGTCACCCGCGCGCGACGGCCGACGACACGTGACACCAAGATACTAGGTAGGTATGCGTTTATTTGTGCGTTTATGGGTTTATATTTATTGCGTGTCCTATCCCAATGATAGGCTTTGAACTGATTGATCATTGATTGAGGCGTGTGGTAATGATAAGAATCAGGCTTACGTATGCACCTAACTACAAAAATGATTTTACGTACCTACCTATTCACACTATTTACATCCATATTTAAACATATCCACCATTGTAGATACTCAATGCAAAACTTAGCACGGTTGTTGATGTGTCTCTAAGTATTTGCTAGTAGGTTCCTATTTTCCTATAACTTTTTAAGGCAAGGTCAGTTCAACTGTAAGGTTTACAACGTCAGTCAAATCTTCGACCCTACCCACATGAAGACGTCGGGAGGCGTCAGGTCAGGTCAGGTGATCACACTAGCCACCCTCTATTAAATTTTCACCATTGGAAAGGTACTCATGAACACTTCGCGAAAAATAAACGCAAACACAAACAAAAACATAACACATCACAAACACGATCAAAAATCAACTGATTTGAAAAATGACTGTATTAGAAATAATAATTTGTTAGGAGCGCCCCCGCGCGGGGCGGGAGTCGACGACGGACGATCGAAGCGGCAAGCGCATCGATACATGACCTTGATCAGAACTTACAACTATGATTTTTTATGACTTAGCAACAGCGGTTACTTTCGCGGCTCACTAATAATTAGTATTTAGGTAAGTATTACTTAATAAATTAAAAAATAAAGTGTTGGACCGATATATTTGTACTGTGTGACATGTCAAGTTTTTTAACTGATTATAATTTCGATAAAACAAAAACATTATGGGATTTTAGCAATTTAACAGATAATAGTAAATTACATAATACCTAGTAGCCTGTAGGTACAAATAAACATTAAGTAGCTAGGTACTAGGTAGTGACAATTCACGCAGCAGCCGTGAGCAGTGAGACAATCAGCTATGAGCTGCGAACGAGAGTTCGTTGACCCCCATGCGTTATTGCGAGAATTAATTTTTGTAATATTTTATTTATTTTTCGTATTAGATTTTTTTTATTATTTTTTATGTTTCCAGACACGCATTCCGAGCCCGTGGTTAAAATATCGTTAACTAATTTGAGAAAGCCCTGTATAGCTGCTTTTTCAATCTTTCATCTGTCATTCTTTCCACACGACCAAACCAGAGGAGCATGCCCTTTCGCATTTTAACACCAACATTTTTTTTCAATCCCACTCTTTTTCGGATCTCACTGTTACGAATGCGGTCAGCGAGCGTGACACCATATTTTTTGAATATTGAAATGAAATTGAAATAAAAAATGTTTTAAGATAAAAAAACCAGTAAAATCAACATTAAAACGAGCCTTAAGTTCACCTGTCTAATATTATGAACCTCTTTAAAGCCCCAATATAAAAAAGGCGTATCCATAAATATGACGTTTGTATGTATGTGTATACTGACATACAAACATATATGTATATGACATATATACATAGCCAACAGATTATTGTAAGAAGTCTTAAGCTCAACTGTTAATATTAGGAACCTCTTTAAGCCCTCGGTGATAAAAAGGAGTGCTAAAAGAGTGTGACGTGTTAGTGTGTATTATGTGTATATGTGTCCGGTAACTAGTGAACGGATGTACCGATTTTAATGGGTATTTCTTTGAAAGCTGAGGTGATCAGATGGTTCTTAGTTACATTATACTTAGATTACGTCTGGAGTTAATGAATATTTTTAATTTTTAAATTATTCGTTTTGTTTAAGACAAGTCTGTATATTGTTTCTTGATGAAATACGCCATTAATACGCCATTACGCTACTAAAATCTTCAACTAAACAGTTTTTTCCCTGTGTGGCCCCCAATTTTTCCCTTTGTTGGTCCGGGCTCCTTTGCAGAATAGACCATCTTTCTGCCTGCCAGGCAGCTCGTAAAAGGCAAGCTTAAGCTTACCGTCACTGACACCGTTACATCCTACTAGGTGGTAGAGTTTCGCAGCAACTCGCCCGTATAGACCACCGCCTTACCTATTCGTACGGCCATAACGTCAGTCATTGCCGTTGACAAGTTCTTGTTCGGAAAGTAAGGTAGCCGATAAACTTACTTTTGATCGAGGTCTAACACTCCTGCCTCAGGTTGGCAACGCACCATTACCACTTATGGTGTCTCTAGGCGGCGTGAATTCCTTACCACCAGGAAATCCGTCTGCTTGTTTGCCTTCTAGTGTCATAAAAAAAAACTTGCGATATATGTGTGTTTGTCCCGGCGAAATTTTACAAGTTGAACTTGAAATACTTCCCGATTTCTGACTGAGCTAATACTTTATGATTCATTGTAAAAATTCGGATGAATAGTAAAGATAGTTCAGCCATGGATCTGATCAGTGGAAACCGGAAAGTAGTCATATATTCCCGAACATATTATCCTGTCATGTTAACGTTTATTTGATATAAAATATAGCATTTCTCCAGTCTTCTGCCGGAAATAGTCTTTACTAATGAAAGCTGGACTCGAAAATACAGTTTTTTTTTTTTTTTTTTGTGCGACTTCATTTTTTCGACTAGTCGTGGATGCCATACAATGTGTAGCTAATAGATATTTACGATAACTGGAACACTTTTCAGTATCAAAATAAAAAGTAACTATCGATGTACAAATAACAAAACCACCTAAACCGCCAACAACAATTACCTATTTCTACCGCCATAACGTCATGACGTGTTCCGGTTTGAAGGGTAAGGTAGCCGGTAAACTTACTTTCGCTTGAGGCCTAACATCAGGGCCTCAGGTTGGCAACGCACCATTACCACCTTTTGTGTCTCTAGGCGGCGTGAATTTCTTACCATCAGGAAATCCGTCTGCTTGTTTGCCTTTCAATACCATAAAAAAACCAAATTAAAAACTTTTTAATAAGTATATCTGATGTATCATATACCACATTAAAGGCGATGTATACTATTAAAATACTATACTATTAATATATTAATATACTATTAATAAGTAGAGGATTATTACTTGCAAGTATAACAGTAACAATAAAAGCTTGAACAACCTCATTTAAATTTATCAGTATGTAGACGCCATACCTTGCACCGATGTAGGAATATATTACATAAAACAAACAAACTGTATTTCAGATTATATTAGTGAGTACGTTCTAAAATCGTGCTGACATCATAATGAGTATTCTGGCACCTACAGTGGCACTTTGGGAAATGCTATAACACTAAAGTTTCGACGAAAACAATATTATAATATACGACGGACGGGCGTTATCCGAAATTTACATATTTTGCTTGACTTAGGAAAGGCCGGAATCACAGGTCCCACTTTCTCCTAAATAAATATCAGACTTTGAATAAATCGGCATTCAATTATTGCATGTACCATTTGTACATAAGTAAATACTTAGTCAATAAGTTCTATTTTATTCTTATCTTTCTAAACAGCCACGTTTAGTAGAAGAAATGCCCAGTTTTCCTCATAATCGTCCAAAGAAGCAAGGTTCTGTAAAATTTGGGTTTAAGTCGCCTCCGTGATTTAGCTGTCTGACGTCGTACTTGACTTCTTGAGGTTCCAGGTTCGAACCCTGGTGGGGCAGCAAAAAAAATTAAAAATACATGTTTTCGATTTTTTATAAAATAAACGTTGCCCGGGATTGGATATGTGCCCGATTGGTGATAGGTTTTTCACCTATCACATTGTGGGACTTAGTGTCTTCAGCTAGTGTGCCTAACCCTTCGGAGACATGAGCGTGAAGATACTTACAATAGCTCTATTCAAATTGTGCGCTTCGGCTATATTCGTCAAGTTTCAGAAATCCGAATGTATTTTAAAGATAAACATACTACATAGAGTTGTTATTACACATTAATCATTTCGCTTAAATTTAGATTAGGTCAGCCAATTTAAAAATAAAAGTATAAAGTATAAAAAGTGTTAAGCCAAAGCGCATAATTTAAAAAGTACTTAGTACTGTACTTATGGTAAGCATGGTTAGGGACATACGATTAATTATATTTCATTACTTGTTGCCACCAGATTTTATTTTATTTTATTCTATATGGAGTTGTTATTACGTATAATTAATCATTTCGCTTAAATTAAGATTAGGTCAGCCAATTTAAAAATAAAGGTATAAAATGTAGAAAGAGTAAAATGTGTATAGTCGAAGCACATAATTTAAATAGTAGTACTGTACTTATGATAAACAACAAGGGACATACGATTAATCATATTTCATTACTTAGTGCCACCAAATTTTATTTTAATTTATTCTATATGGAGTTGTTACTACGCATAATTAATCATTTCGCTTAAATTTAGATTAGGTCAGCAAATTTAAAAATAAAGGTATAAAATGTAGAAAGAGTAAAATGTGTATAACCGAAGCGCATAATTTAAGTAGTAGTACTGTACTTATGATAAACAACAAGGGACATACGATTAATCATATTTCATTACTTAGTGCCATCAAATCAGTTCGAAGTTAAATGGCTCATATAAAAGTCCTTTACACGCTGCCCTCAACTTTATGGCCTCGTTTGATGAACACAATATTACAGATAAACTACGGACAGAAATAATATAAGGGACTCATATTACGGAAACTAATAGATGTAAGTTATACCGTAATAAAATAACTATAATAAGCTGGAATGTAATAAAATCTTATATTACATTGGACGTGTATTTCACTAGATTTGACCTGTGGTTTTGAATGCTTAATTGCTGTTTCTGAAATATTTTTTTAAATATTCCCCGTGTTGGTCCGGGCTCCTATGCAGAATAGACCATCTGCCTTCCTTGCCAGGCAGCTCGTTAAAGGCGAGCAAAGGCTCACCGTCACTAACACCGTGAATTTGGACTAGGTGGTAGAGTTTCGACGCGACTCGCCCGGATTGGTACCACTGCCTTACCTATTCCTGCCGCCGTAACGTTACGACGTGTTCCGGTTCGGAGGGTAAGGTAGCCGGTAAACTTACTTTTGCTCGAGGCGTAACATCCTGACCTCAGGTTGGCAACGCACCATTACCATCTTTGGTATCTCTAGGCGGCGTGAATTTCTTACCATCAGAAAATCCGTCTGCTTGTTTGCCTTTCTATAACATAACTAACTTACCGAACGTAATCTATGCTAACTCATGGTAAAGGCTCTGTTTTTGCAAGAAAGCAATAGAACTAAGAAAAAAAACAGTTTAATTTCTTTTACAATAAAAAAATCATTTAAAATCAAATCAAACAAAATTGATTAGAAACAAATTGATAATTGTGATATTTTTATAAGCACGCTAGATACTTAAGACATCAATAGTAATTTCCTCTCGTGTAAGTGTGTAAAATCTAGGTACTTTACAATCCAAACTAGAACACAGCAACCCTAAGGTTGTCTGGAAGAGATAACTCCGAAGCGATTAGACCATCTTCGTCTGCTTTAAGTTTGTAATATAAGTTTATAATATAGGAAGGCAATCAAGCACACGGATTTCGTGATGGTAAGAAATTCACACCGCCTAGAGGCACCAAATGTGGTAATGGTGCGCTGCTAACGTGAAGCTGGGATGTTGGGTCTCAAGCAAAAGTAAGTTTATCTGATACCTTATCCTCCTAGCCGGAACAGGTCAATGGTAAGCGCTGACGTTATGGCGAAAGGAATAGGTGGGCGGTGGTGCCAATCCAAGCGACTTGCTGCGAAACTCTACCACCTAGTCAGCTGTTACGGTGTTAGTAACGGTAAGCCTATGTTCGCCTTTTTGGGAGCTGCCTAGCAGGAAGGCAGATGGTCTATTCTGCAAAGCAGCACGGACCAACATGGGTGAAAAAACGGGTTAGGAAACGTAATAAAACATATTAATTCATTCATATTCTGTCATTCAGATAGCACTAATGTTATGACGGCAGGACTAGCAATGGCCTTAGCGGTTCAAACCCCGAGTGAGTTGCACGACTCTGTAACCTAATTCTTGTTCTGGAGTGTGTTTAGTATAAGCACACATACACACTGTCATTACAGAGATACATATCATGTTAAAAGATTTAATGAAAACATTTAGTTTGCGTGCTATTTAACTTTTAACAGAAATCAAAATAAAGGGCGTTGCGACAGGCGCGGCGTAATTACTGTAATATTTACACGACACGATACGACCTAACCACGATATTTGTGTAAGCAAAAAAAACATACGTACGTGATGTAATTGTGATGATTCCAAACATTGTTTGTGAAAAATCTTATTGTTTGTAAATTAATTGTGAATTTATAAAAATGTCAGGCCAACGTCACGTCGGTTGGAAATGATGCTTTTATCAATACAAGTGATGAATAATTTAAAGTAGTGTTAGTTTTACTTAAAAGATGTCAAACTAACCTATAGTTTAAATTAACTTCCATTTATTTAAAAAGACCATTACATAACTTGCTACAAAAAGTTAAACATCTAACAATAATAACATCTGGATAGCAATGAAAAAGAATATCCCAATAAAACTGAGCGAATTCTTATTAGAAATCTCTGATTACAAGAAATGTGTATATATTATATAAGAGAAATTTTGGACAGAAGTAGCTGGGTCACCCAAATACACTAGTTACACTTTTTAATTTTTCGATCACGAATTCATCCTGAGACACTCTTTAATCATATGATTAACAGATTAACAGAAGTTAATCATGAGAATGAGACAATATATCGTGATTAAGTGACTTATCATGATTATTATGTCGTAAAGTTTAAACAACCTTTATTTAAATGTGCGTTTTACATGAGAAAAATCCAACCCTGTTCCCACTAACCTAATTCAGTGAGTTGACAGCCCGCCATATTGGGCTCGGTAAATTGTTTTACCGTGCCTACATTTAGCATGTGTTCAGTAATTTATTTCTTTGTCTTGTTTAACTCGTATTGCCTTGTTTCATTTTAAATGTGTGGCTTAATGAAGTATAGTAGTCATTTGTTTTATTTTGTTGTTGATATATACCATGACGTGTTCCGGTTTTGAGGGTAAGGTAGCCGGTAAACTTACTTTTGTTCGAGGCCTAATATCCCGGCCTCAGGTTGGCAACGCACCATTGCTACCTTTGGTGTCTCTAAGCGGCGATAATTTCGTACCATCAAGAAATCCGTCCGCTTGTTTGCCTTCCAATATCATATAAAAAAATATATACAAGGCAACGCTGATTAACTGATGACGTATCAACGCATAGGACAAAAACCTTCAGGATGAGAAACTTAAAATTTCACATACGAATTCCTCTTGTAACGTAGGCATCCTCTAGAAAGGGATTTTTAAAATTCAACCTCCAAGGGGGTGAAATTAAGGATGTAAGTTTCTGTGACACAAGTTTAAAAGTTTTTAAACTCTAGGTAACATTTGCATAAAACTTAATTTGAATTAACTACGACAAAAATCAACTCTAGTCAGACTAAAGTCATTTAGTTAGTACCTGTTTTTCTGACAAAATACCTACGTTCAAAATTGTTCCTTATGCGTGAAATTTTAAGAGATGTTGTCGATCATATCAATAAATGATTACTTTACTAATCCTTGACATAAAAGTGGGGTGTTACAAGTTTTACGTGTCTGTCTGTCATAATAACTAACAAACGTGTGAACAGATTTCGTTGCGGACTTTTTATTCTGCATTAGAAAAACGTTTTATGAAGGGTTACTTGGTTTTCTTTTAGATTTAATTTTTAGACGCATTTTGTTATTTGCTTCAGTTGTGACTTTTTTTAATTTAAAAATTAGCAAATATTGCCCGAATGATAATATAAACTCACAACTCAGGAGAAATATTAAATTTCTTTATATTTTGTATACATAAAATTAAGCGGCTTACCAGCTTAACTAATTCATAATATTATACTTACAACTACAACAAAATACTATATGTTAACCTTTTAAGTGTTGCTTATAATATATGTCGGCGCAACCACATTAGTTCCTCTGAAAAACTAGAATACTTAAGTTAAATAATTTGATGATGTCCAGAAAATAAGTTTATAAACCATCAGTTGATTACTTTGAGTCGATTGCGATGTGAAATTAAGGTTATCATTGTTATTTCGATACTTAGCCTAACGACTTGTAAACACCTGTGCCTGCACGTGCGCCGAGCCTTATAAAAACGGCTGCACTGTAAGCGATAAGGCATTCACGATTCACAAGCCAATGGCAGCACGTCGTCATGCTGCCCGTTAAATAAACGGAGTGTAAAAGTGCTTGTGAAGTTTTTTTTTGAGAACACCCAAAATGAGTCATCATCATGGAAACTACAACAGTGGCGTCAGCAATGATGACGTCACACTTTTTAAAAACACCACGAATCCTAATTCGTCATATATAATGTCTGAAATATCATAATTGTCAAGTAGCCGACTCTAAAAATAAAATAACGAGTTTTCAATTTGGCTGTATATTTTATATGATGTATACTACGCGATAATTAAGTCAAAAGGAACAGTCTTTGATAACTATTTTCTGTTATGTAGATAAGAGATCCAAAGTACTGTCACATACATTCTTTTAAGATCAGGGAAGTTGTTTCGTTAAAAAAAAGTCGAAATACACAAGACAAAACCCCCGGTTTCCCCCGTTTCCCCCGTGTTGGTCCGGGCTCCTTTGTAGAATAGACCATCTGCCTTCCTTGCCAGGCAGCTCGTAAAAGGCGAGCAAAGGCTCACCGTCACTAACACCGTGAATTCGGACTAGGTGGTAGAGTTTAGCAGCGACTCGCCCGGATTGGTACCACCGCCTTACCTATTCCTGCCGCCATAACGGCATGACGTGATCCGGTTCGGAGGGTAAGGTAGCCGGTATACTTACTTTTGCTCGAGGCCTAACATCCCGGCCCCAGGTTGGCAACGCACCATTACCACCTTTGGTGTCTCTAGGCAGCGTGAATTTCTTACTATCAGGAAATCCGTCTGCTTGTTTGCCTTCCAATATCATAAAAAAAAAATTAATGTAAAACCGCTTCATGGCCTGCCTAATATTACTTATAATGCCAGTGCTAAATTATATGGATATCAAAACGCGGACAATATTGGTATTCCTTACATTAAATAACCGAGTGACTAGTAACTTACCGGATACGCCTAAGATCTCCACTCATAAGACCCTGGTTGCACTCCTGGCAGTGACATTTATTTGTGTGCGGATCAAAGATGTATGTGTTACTAGACTGGATATTCAAATAAATTGATGAATGAGCTAGTGAGTAGTAAATGAATGAATTTCTTACTGTGCACATTCAAACTTACAACAAAGTAAATACAAATATTCGACAGCATAAGATTATAGTTTGTAGTACACAAAAGGTGACCTTATCGCCAAACAAAGCGTTCTCTACCAGAGAACCTTTTTGTCTAAGGAGACTATACAAATGTAGGGTCAGTAGATAAAGGTGTGATCAGATTCAAAAGAGTGATTTGCCCAGGGAGGCTGCGATGATGGGTGAAGGATGGATGAATGTACATACTCTGGGATATCTGGATCGACATTTTAAAACAAAATCGTTCAAGTGTTATCAAAAGTAGTGTCAAGAGTCTCTAAAATAGTATGCTCAATCTGGTGTGTTCGTATGAATAAATTTAAAAAAAAAAACGACAAAACCTACATGAAAGAAAGCTAAAAACCTTCTTTAGCTCGTAAAATTCCAAAACGGAAAGTCCGCATAGACACCGGTCGTTCGAAAGTTATAATATCACAAACAGACAGACGTACATACATACGTGTCCAAATGATAAATACCTTCTTCGTGTCCATATCCCCTAAGAGGAAGAAAGAGCTGGATATACTTAGTGTCCTCAAATTTATCAAGTCCAATCCATTTACTAAGAACTGTCTTTGCCGTTTTGTCTAACTATAATACGTATTTTTCTTTTGGCCGAGCGATAATAAACTACTTAATTTTGTTTGAATTCCATAAATATTTATGTTATGTTAAGATATATACTTTTTTGTTTGTTTATTAAATCTACTACCCTGTTCACATTTAACAATGCCATCTCTCTTATAAAACTTCTTATGTAATTTTATCTTGTTGAATAATATTTGAAATCCACAAGAAATGCACAGACTCTTTAGTTATTTAAATAATTTCGGAGCTTATTAACCACTACTATGTTTACTATTCTAGCTTAATACTCCTAGCTTTTCAATCTCTCATAAAACATTTTGCTTACCTAATAAAACTATCTTTTAATATTACAATGGAATAAATTACATTTTAAATTAAAATCCTCGTTGAAAATTAAAATTAATCCCATAGTAATAAGGTTGAAAATTATTTGTTAAATTATAGTTAATGGTGAAATTGCAATGTTGCTATCTCAATATACTCAAGCCGAGACGGAAGGATAATGTGCGAAGTTTTCACGTCATGAATAATATAGTAGAATATTACCTCGTTCTAGGGTTGCCAATCATAATTTTTATTGTCACATTTTACTGTGTTTTCAAAAAGTTGTTTGAGTTTGACTACTTATGATTTTCATTAAGTCGACATGACATTGGAGTAGAATAATCTCAGTGAGTTTCTTCGCAAATTAGTATGTGCATTTCATGCTACTTAATATACTTTTAAACACTCTACAAAAAAGAGGAGTGTGCTATAAATATAAATTTCACAACTGGAATTGAGTCCTTGGTAGCTCAAATAATTAGAGCATTCATCATTTCAGATTCAAATTTCAAGCTCAGGGGTGTCTTTTTTTAAATTTATGAAACATTGATCAAGCTAAAATATAAAGTAATACTTTATTTAATAATGCAATTACCACCACTAGGTACACGAATTTTTTTTTTCGTGGATGTTTCGTGGACCTAGTGGATGTGGTAATAATGAAATCTAAATCGGTTTACTGCATTTTTATAGCACTTATATTGTTATTGTAAATAATAAGTTTCCTTAATTACCAAACATTTGCATTTATGTGGCTCAATAAGCGTCTATCGCTTCTATTTTTTAGTATATTTTAACAGTAGTACATTTTTTAATTTTTTTAAAAGGATATTTTAAAATATTTTTACAAAAAAGTTGGCAACCCTATTCCTTTTCATACTGACATAAATCATGTTGTAATATCATATGAGGTCATTGAGTTGTTTGGAAGATCTGAATCCACAACGACTACTTGCTGAACTAGTTTATGTGTTATTTAACGAGAATGGATAATGTATTCTTGTTGGTATTCTACGGACGTTTCTGCATCGTAAAATTGGTATTGATTTTGTAACAATAACAAAAAATTGGTACGGGAAATCTGCTATGAATAAAATTGTCATTGTTTTTTGTGCGCAAATTACGCTCGAGTACGCTACGAGTTAGCAAGCTACATTATATCGCTGGCCTCGATAAAAATAAAAATGGGTTGCACTTCTGGAGTGCTGGCAGAAGTAAAAACTTGAATATTAAGTTGTGCATTTTTGATATTTTAGGATAGGGAATAATTTTGCATGAATTGCTTTAATTATCGGTATGAAAGTACTATCATTTATGTGGTGGAATACAATAATCATTCATTGCGATATCATACACAAATATGGCAACACGAGCATTCGCACAAGCGCCCTGCGCCGATTTATTCGTGCAAGCACCCTGCTCCATCCAACGAAATTTTGCAGGTTTAGAAGTTTTGACCCATTCCAAAAAAAATGTGCAACGCCGCTAAAGAAGTTTTCATTTCAAAAGTAATATCTAACAGTCGGTTACGTCCTTTTTAATGTTATCTTTTTTGTATATTCATTTAAACTATATATCAATTTTTTCAAACTTAATTTTTAAGTTTGTCTACGGCGAAATTTACACTATGCGCTTCGGCTATATTCGTCAAGATTCGGAAGTTCTAATGTATTTTAACGATATCTATATAGAGTTGTTACTACATAATTAATCATTTCGCTTAAATTTAGATTAGATCACAAATGAAATATATTAACTGTAAAATTACAAATCATTTTTGTATTTTAACGGTAAATACCACTTACCACTTTTTCTCAAACAGAATTAATTTTCTTATGAAACGTATCTACCTATTAGAAACTTAGCACAAAGTTTTTTCATGATAAATTTGCAGTATGCGGAAATACTTCAGCCAGAAGAGCCAATCACCGCGCTCCCCCGTTCCTTGATTACTATGAACAATGCCGCTCTAAAGTAAACTTCTTAAGCGACAAATCACTAATTTTTACACTATAAAAGTAATTTGAAAAAAGTATAAAACTGAAACACTTATCTTTTAGGTATAATAATAGTACTT
This sequence comes from Calephelis nemesis, assembly GCA_002245505.1. Classification (NCBI taxonomy): domain Eukaryota; kingdom Metazoa; phylum Arthropoda; class Insecta; order Lepidoptera; family Riodinidae; genus Calephelis; species Calephelis nemesis. Next base: position 20,626 of record NJDD01007521.1, read on the forward strand.
ATCTATGTTAACGTTAAATCTGGTGTCGATATTTTCATATTTGAAGTAGACATTTGCGTTTTGTTTTCAAAAAAGGATTAACTTTTTGATTTTTTTCTATCGAGCAAAGTGAAATGAATCGTGTTTTGGAAACACTAGTCTAGTAAAACATATTCATGTTAATCTTGTGTATTTTTGTCAGCAAGATCCATGATTGCTTTGTATGATAAAAGCATTAAACTGCTGACGTATTTTAACGTATATGGCACCTTAATAGATATTTTATAACCGTGCGAACCTGGGGCGGGCCGCTGGTATGTATTTTATTTATGTATTACCAAAACCTATTAACGAGTCTCAAAGCACTCCATTAAAGCTCATGGATGAATAGCGCTTTTATAACAATTGATTTTTTTAACTTCACTGGAAAATATTGAAATAAATCTTTGTATTGATTTCATTGTTGGGACAAAAATAATGATTTATAGATTCCCCAGCTGAGCTCGGGTCGTGTTTTATAAATCACTTTTTGTATGTAAGAATAAAACTTTATTTGGACTTATTTTAAAAAACGATTTATGTAGTTTCAGAAAATATCATACAAATACATAAAAATGGAGATTTTTCCCCGTCTTAGTCGGGGTCTACTAAGTAGAATAGACCATCTTCCTTTCTTACGTGCATCTTGTAGGAGGCGAGCACAGGATAAGTAGATCGTCACCTCCTCTTCATTTTCTCCGTGTTAGTCGGGGTCTACAAAGTAGTATAGACCATCTTCCTTTCTTACGTGCATCTTGAAGGAGGCGAGCACAGGATAAGTACGTCACCTCCTCTCCATTTTCCCCGTGTTAGTTGGGGTCTACTAAGTAGAATAGACCATCTTTCTTTTTTACGTGCATATTGTAGGAGGCGAGCACAGGATAAGTAGATCGTCAACTCCTCTCCATTTTCCCCGTGTTAGTCGGGGTCTACTAAGTAGAATAGACCATCTTCCTTTCTTACGTGCATCTTGTAGGAGGCGAGCACAGGATAAGTAGATCATTACCAACAAGGTGACTGATGGTTGCGATCCACCACCTTACGTTTTCCTTCGGCCATAATGACGGTGTCATATTCCGGTAGGAAGGGGAAGGTAGCCGGTAGATTTCCACAATTAACCTGACGTCTCGACGACAGGACAGCGACGTACATAATATAACATCTATATCCAAACTCCAAAGCATAAACCAAGAAAAACGAAGAAAAAGTTACAAACTTTCTCATTTACAATATTGAGCATTAATTAATAAATTCAACTTGAAAATTATATCGTTAAAGTAATCATTGCGGATGCTAGAGGCGCTGAAATTATGAGTGCCCTTAATTAAATATGTACGAAAAAATATACTTTACTTCTTTCCAATTTGCCGTGTTCTTGTGCGATGCCAGATTTTAGAATATGAACTATCAGCGATAACTACTTATATGACGTTTATGTATTATCTTTACGCCTGTACTCCACAGCGATAGGCAGAGATAGAACTAGGTCACCTACTACTACCCCAAGACAGTAAGTTTCACAGTGGACTTATTCAATAGATATATGTCATCCCATCTCCAATTGGGGACATATTCAAACTCAAACAACCATTTGCTTAGCTAGAAAATTGAAAAAAAAAATCTCGTTTTTGTATCTACACCCTATCGCTATTTGTTTACGAGTTGATAGAAGGGGAAATAAAAACGCATTTTTTTAAATATTTGTTTTTTTGTGTGATAAGACAGAGAGCAAATACACGGTTCTTTCAATGGTCCGAAAATACTTTAGCCTATAAGTTTAACAAATGTTATATGGCTGTTGCTGTTTCGTTAAGGATGTAACTTTTACTAGCTACCTTAGCTTACAACGTTTTAATTCACGAGAACAATATGTTTTTATAGCACATGTGCCGAAGGTACAACACTTGCCGTATAGTGCGTACTTGATTTGATATATTATGTATGATATATTATATTTTTCTTTCATCTTGATATAGGCATTTTTCGTAACTAAATCCATATACTATCTTTTTTTTTTATAGAGGAGGAGGCAAACGAGCAAGTGGGTCACTTGATGGAAAGTGATCACCTCCGCCCACGGACATCTGCAACACCAGGAGTATCACAGATGCGTTGCCGACCTTTAAGGAATGAGTACGCTCTTTTCTTGAAGGTATTAAAATCTGTCTGTTACGCTTTCACGTTCAAACCGGTTGACCGATTTTGATAAAAACTTTTAGAGTTAAAAACCCAAATTCTAAAATCCAAAGAACTATAATGTGGGATTAAAGTTTGCATTGACAAGTTTGTTTGTTTATAAATACCACGTCAATGAAGTGGCGGATAACTAACTAGTTTACCAAACATTAGGTACATTTAGTACTCGCGTTTGCCCGCAACTTCTTCAGTGCAAAATAAATGCAAAATTTCTTATAAATTTCTATTCCCTATTATAATAGTACTTAGAGGGTAGATTTTTGAAAAAAAAAAATAGTTTTGTTGTTTAGCCGTAAAAAGCAACATACACACGGACCCATAATACTCAAATACAATAGTGGTGAGTATTGAGTTTATTGTAGGAGTAAGTTACGAGTGGTATCAATCCGGACGAGTCCCTGTAAAACTCTACTAGTCAGAAGTCACGGTGTTAGTAACTCTAAGACTGTACTCGTCTTTTACGAGCTGCCTGGCAGGAAGGCAGATGGTCTATTCTGCTGCTAATTCAACACAGGGAAAATTATTTTTATTTACACCTTATTTGATGTAAGTAATTTGATAGCATGCACATTTGGCTTAACACCGCGGGTATAGAACAGCGACGCACCTTCAACATCTATGGTGTCTATAGGATGCGGTTATCTTTTACCATCTGCTTCCTACACAGTCTTTTGCTGTTAAAAAATAAAATAAAAAATGGCGCCGTTAAATTACGTATCGTATTATTCTAAATTAAAAATAGTACCTCAGGTTGTTACTGTGAATTTATTAATATAAATTTAACAAAAAATAATCTGTGGCTATAAATAAACATATCTTAAGAAAAACAGCAACTGATTAATCCAAGTAGATTGTTTGAATATCCATAAATATTACATTTAAAAATGAATTCCTTTTTTAACCGAGTTAAAAAAAGAGTAGGTTCTCAAGTCAGCCGGTATATTTTTTTAATGTGTGTACACCAATTCTACCGAGGTTCCCGAACAGATGTGCGTAGGTAATTCTTTTTTTGTTCGATGCGAAAAAGTTTCGAATTGGTCCCATAAAAATTTGATTCGTTCGTTTTTATTTTATATGCATTTTTATCTACTTTCACCTATCAAGAAGTTTATTTTTTTTTTAAATTAAATCATGATGTCAGCAATAAACTAAAAAGAATCTATTAAATAAAAATAACTACGTTAAAAAAACCGACTTCAAAGCTTTATTATTTTTTAAAGTTTTAATTTGAAGTCGGTTTTTATTAACGTAGTAATTTTAATATTTTGTAAACTGCGTCACACGGCAATAACAGAACCTTATCATTATCTTTTTAGAAAGAAAAAACAGGGTGAGTTTGTTTTAATAGCGTGTCGTCTGACAGGTCAGCTAGCTACAATACAATAATACCATATCAAGTTCAATAAAACACATCAAAAAACGTCTACTTTTGTCGGAAATAGAACTCAAGACTTTCTAGTACCTAATCTAGATTGGCGTGGTAAACAATTTACTTCGCTGCCTTTCTATGTCTGATAAGCTATGTATAATGATTGTACACACATAATGTACTTAATAGACATACATATCTTCACGCGAAGTCCCGGGTAAGGGAAGGTATATCTGCTTTCTATCCACATGACCAAATCAGCGGAGCATGTCATTTCTCATTTTAACACCAACATCTTTTTTAATTCTACTCTTTCTCGGATCTCACTGTTACAGTTGGGGTAACGAGCGGGTTGGTAAACTACAGATTTTTCGTAGTGCTCTAATTTTAAGTTCATTTATCCTACTGTCAAGATTTTTCTGACAAATAAACTCTCGCTTCCAAATAACAACGTGAGAATAAGCACAGAATAATTAAGAAAACGAGTACCTATAACACCACACAATATGTTATTTTTTTAGGTTAATTTGACTTTTTTGGGGCCGGCTAAGACCTTTAAGACCGGACGTGCTGCCATGTCTTCCGTATATAAATAAATTCTTTTTGAAAGTCATAAGTCATGTTAGATCATAAGTCGTAAGTCATAGGTCATAAGTCAAAGTCATCTCAGGGTCTTAAGTAAAGCGGTGGTCACTTTACTCAAGCTCATTTTGTGAGATTTGGCGGCAACGTGGAAATACAAAGTACACTGATTTCTTCATAATTATTTCAACTTAGCACTTGAACTGAATAAAACTGAACTAATAACCACCTAAATTAACCAATTTTACTCATAATTAACACGAAATTCATTAATTACGAAGAAAATACTTTCCCCGGACCGGGCTCCTTTGTTGAATAAACCATCTGCCATTTTGCCAGGTAGCTCGTACAAGGCGTTCATAAGCTTACTGTCGCTAACACCATGACATCTGACTAGGTGGTAGAGTTTCGCAGCGACTCATCCGGATTGGTACCACCGCCTTACCTATTCCTGCCGTCATAACGTCATGACGTGTTGCGGTTCGGAGGGTAAGATAGCCGGTAAACTAACCTAAGACCCCGGCCTCAGGTTGGCAACGCACCATTACCACCTTTGGTATCTCTAGGCAGCGTGAATTTCTTACCATCAGGAAATCCGTCTGCTTGTTTGCCTTCCAATATCATAAAAAAAATGTTCATTCACGATGGCGCCAAAACTCGCCATATGTGCTTATACATGTATGGTTAATAAATAATTTTACCATAAAAAGGTTTAACAAACACAAAAGCAGCGAAGTAAATTATTAACGAGGAACAATGTAATGACGTTGTGGATTATTGAACAGAATGGATCTACGCAGATTTATGAGCTAAAGTCGGGACTAGGGATGAAACGATACCACTGGGGTATCGATACTTATACTTGATACTGGTATCGGTCGTCAAGTATCGATATTAACTTAGTATCAATCACGAAATATCGATACTTACTGGTATCGTATCTTTTTTGGAAAATTTGAAGTGAAACCCGTAATAGGTATTGGTATTCTTTGTTGAAAAGTACTAATAATATTCTAACATAAGTAAAATAATAATTTCTGAGTTATTCCCGACCATGAGTGTCGCGGGTAAGCGCTAGTACAACACGTCACCTTCAAAATAATTTATGAAAAAGTCCGTTTTCGTCTTGCTGCTCAAGAAAATCAACATTTGTAAATGTCTTCCGGTTAAACTTATTTTCGGGCATAGACAAACATGCTTGTCAATTGCCAAGGCTGCTAACGACATAAAACTAAGCCTAGGATGCCTTCAGAAACTTCAATTTACGATAAACGTTTTTTTCTAAATGTTTAAAGAAAAACATTAATTGTTTTAATTAAACCACAAAATTTACTGGTGAGTACTTTTAACCGACACCTACTACATACATCATTCCAAAGTATCGATACTAAAATGTACTTGCTATCGGAGAAAAATATCAAGTACCTACTTCGATTTACTCGTATCGTTTCATCCCTAGTCGGGACACACGATTACATTTTACGATGAACAAAATTACACAATGATAAGTCATCAGTCATCATATTTAAGTGTGAGTCAAAATTCAGATTGTAACTGACTTGATCCGGAGCCATGATCCGGTTCATTGATCAGCGGGGTTACTCTTTTGCAGAATAGACCATCTGCTTTCCTGCCAGGCAGCTCGTAAAAGGCGAGCATAGGCTTACTGTCACCAACACCGTGACATACTACTAGGTGGTAGAGTTTCGCAACGACACGCCCGGATTGATACCACCGCCCTATCTGCTCCTGCTGTCATAACGTCCAATGCTTGCCGTTGACGTGTTCCGGTTTGGAGGGTAAGGTAACCGGTAAACTTACTTTTGCTAGAGACCTAACATCCGGACCTCAGGTTGGCAATGCACCATTACCACCTTTGATGTCTCTAGGCGTCTTAAATTTCTTACTATCAGAAAATCCGTCTGCTTGTTTGCCTTCCAATTTCATAAAAAAAGGAATTTAAAAATAATTAGCTAGATTTGTGTTTTAGAGTACTTAATGACTATCCAATGACATATCCGATTCCAATCGATTATTCGCATAAAACAGAGATTCAAAAGTAACCCTACTACTCAGTCCCGGAGCAGAATGGAAGTGTTATTACTTTCGGTAATTTTAACTTACCCGTGTTATTCCGGGCTTTACCTCGCATGCTGTGGCACTCCTTAGCAGAATAGACCGTCTGTCTTCGTGCCAAGCAGCTCTTAAAATGTGAGTTTTTTTTGTAATGTCCTGCCGCCATAACGTCATGACGTGTTCCGGTTCGGAGGGTAAGGTAGCCGGTTAACTTACTTTTGCTCGAGGCCTAACATCCCGGCCTCTGGTTGGAAACGCACCATTACCACCTTTGGTGTCTCTAGGCGGCGGGAATTTCTTACCATCAGGAAATCCTCAGCTATAGTTTTTTTTCTATTTTAATAACAGCCATAAGCCAATTGAAGGATTTGAATTTAACCTTGAAAAAAAATGTTTTCTTTGCGCCCATATTCCCGAAGTGGTAGACAGAGGCAGGGCACACACGATTTGCCAAGGACACTAAGTTATACAATGTTGTTTATATTAGAAAATTTAAAATACAAATTTTAATAATTTTTTGTTGCCCAACTCGGAGTTCGAACCCAGGACCTTTAAGAAGTCAAGTCCAGCTGTACCGCTAGACCATAGAAGCAATCCTTAAAAAAAGAAAACACTAGCATCGTTTTTTATCGATAACATTAGCCATGAACTCTGACTTCAAAGAGGCGGTCCATTTTACCAATTGAACGTATTTATAAACCCGTAAAGAATTTCATTGACCTATTTCTTTCCAACCACAGTCGCGAACTGTTGAATGTGACAAAGTTTTTCAATCACGGCTAAACCGTCGATGTCACTGGTGACGTTTTTCCGAGAATTAATTGAGCCGTTTCCGCATGCCTTGTACTAAAATTTTCTAACTTTTGAAATGAGGAAAATGGAAAGTGGATCTGTAATTTTCTTAAATATAAGAAAACGGTACTTTTCTCAATGTTGGCTATACCTATTTTAAGTCGCAATTGGTTTATGTGTGCACCATCGCCAGTCGATTTTCATTTTATTTATATTTTTCGTGAATCGTCTGTAGTGGACGTGTCAGTTTCGTTATATGCTTACAAAAATAACATGTAAATTATTCTAAAAACAGTTTCTTTAGCGATATGTAATAAATAAATCCCTATTTAGCCATCGCATCACGCCTAAACGCATGATAACGTTCAATGACTTTAAATTAAAATGTGTTTGACCGGGTTTTAACTAAAGGCGAACATAGGTTTAGTAGCATCTCTAACTAGTATTAGTAGTTAGTGTTAGCGTTAGTAGTTTCGAAGCGTCTCGCCGGGATCGGCTTTCTTTATGTGAGAGATCAGCGACTAAACACCAGCAGAGCCCGCGTTCCGATTCGGTGGTAGATTTAGAATTATATAGACGCGTCACTAGTGATTCTTGTAACATAAAGATATTTTTGAATTTTAATTGGCACATGGGTCTCCTGATGTCAAGAGACTGTTACTGTTGCACATAGACATTTTTTACGTAACTGGATCTATTGATGCGTTTCGGACTCTTAAAGAAGAGATTATTACATCTTTCGAAATAGCCAATGTCATATTTTAAGGGAGAAACTGATTCAGAATCTCCCTTAAAATTCTATTTTTAAATGTTAGTGCTCGTTGCTTGAACGTGTTTCTTTTTTCTTGATATTAGGTGTACCTATTTAAAATCGCAATCTGCTTAGGCATTTTGACATTGGGATGCGACATCACTATCGGCCGCTGATGATGAACTAGTACATTACGTAATTAAAGGGTTTCCCTTACGGCAGTCAGTCATAACTAGTTTTTTTGCATTGTGCAGCAACATTCCCCGTTTGATACAACTGACTTACTATGACTATGACATCCGTGTTCTCCATTGTGATATTCCGTGCTGAATAGTAGGGTTGCCAAATATTATAAGTGCACAATTTATCGTCAAATCAAAGTCAATAAAATGAAAAACTGGACACCAATAACTTATGTTATATTCTTAATGCAGAACGTAATAACCGACACTTTTTTCTGGAATATCTTCAAAGTACATACCTAGTATTTTACTAGTCTCTATACTAATTGTTTACCCGTGTTCGCCGCAGTTGTATTCGTATTTGCAAAATCCGGTAATGGAAAGCGCACACAATTCACGGGTCGAGATGCATAGCATTTCAAAGCAAACTCAGGCAGGCCAGGCCCTTTCGCTTCGATGGATTTTTGTTATTCAATATCAAAGAGAATACAAGAGTATCAACTCTTCTTTAAAATCGTCATATTGTATGGAAATGCCACCTATGACAGCTGTAGTATAAAATATTTGCATCACTAGTGCTCATTATTAATATTTGTTATTTCTTTTTTGGTGCCTGTAGGCAGCATCGGGGACAGCGCGCGGGGTGCTAATAAAATTCGCCGCCGAAAAACCTGATTCTGCCCAATAGCCTCGCTACATACAAAATGTATGAAAGCGATCTAGGCAGATTATTGAGCTATGATATGCTCCGATGCAGTCCGTCTAAGTGTGCGCTATTCTTAATTGGCATTCAATGGACCCTGCGTCTTAGGCTAAGGTTGACAACGTAGCACATCCGATGTTGTCGTCAACGTATATTTCTGATTGTTTTTATATTAAGAACTATTGATACACATCATCTCTTTAGGTAGTCAGAGAGTATCGAGTGGCAAATATTACGGTTCTTGCAAAACTGCCTAGATTCCTCCACATTCATTACTATTTTTAAAAAAAAATATTTATTTATCTGCTTTCTGAGACTTGACACTACCCTCGGATAAAGCCCATACGGTTTGATTATGGAATGTACACCTGGGTCTCTCCAGGTACCTATATCTCGCTGTTTGATCTCTCTGTTGCGAATGCGGTTAGCGAGCGTAATACTATCGATTTTACGTATCGCTCTTATTTCGACTTTTTTTATCTTTCTAGCTTCATCTGAGATATCCAACTCTCGTTTCCAAAAAGTAACGTTGAGATAAGCACAGAGCTATATAAAGCGAGGCTAGCCCCTGATATAAAACCTCGCTTCAAACTATCGCATCGTTTCATTCACACTATTATCCCTGCTAAAAGTACTGTAGAAATATATAATTTCGTTTTTTAATCAATTGCTACATTATCGACAAATTTTACGTACGTCTCGCTACGTAAAAAATATTTTAAATATTAAAATAGGTCATTAAAAAGAAAGCATCGAAATAAGCCAACGTAATTGCATAAAACCTTCTTTTCTAGACGTTAACAAGATCTTAACACGACATTAAAATAATGAGTCCGAAAACGCTCGGTTTTCAAGATTACGTAGGAATCAAATGACGACTAACTTTTGTCTGGATCGCAGGCTTCCCAGAAGCTAGCAGATCCTACAAGTTACTTATTTGTAACTCAGGCTTTATTTGTCGGTGCAAGTTTAGTGAATAAGTTTTAATTATGTGTTTCTGTTCGTAGTTTGTATTTTAATTAAAACTCAGTAAAACGACAAAAACTCGACTTAAGTTTGATATAAATGTGATTTCGTCTATATAACATTAACTTTAAAGCAATAACTTTAAACCAGCAACAACGTTAGCGTACAACTGTTACTTTAGCTTAGATTTTTTTGATGTCGACATTGTTTTCATCCAAAATTCCATCCCTATTCTAGTTATTTGAATACTGCTTTTATTCAAGTAAAGTAGTTTATGTTTGAGTTTGGGTCTGTTACCATACATATCAAATTTCATCGAAACAGGTAGAGCGGTTTAGCCGTGAAAGCGTAACAGACCGACAAAAACATAGAAAGATGAAAGTCATCGCATTTTTATTCTTGTATGAATAATTCAAAAATCAAAAGTTATATCTTTATCCAATGAGGCTAACTGGACACCATAATCTCAAACTCAAGAAAAACACAATATTTCTACCTATCACTTTTATTCTGATAGTGTGTTTCTCTATCTTAGGTTAGCTGTATGATATCTCTTGTTAAAGATAACCTCGCCTATTGTACAGTATTTATATTTGTATTTTCTGGCTGTCGATTTCTATTTACGTATACAACGAAATGTAAAATAAATAAAAGTAAAAAAAACATTTCTCAAACTCAGATCCTTTTTTAAATTTGCCTTTTCACATAACACAAATTCTTAAAAATTATATTTAACATCTAGCTTTTGTTTGATTTTTAATAAAGTATTGATAGGTTGTACGCAATCATCCCTCTTTTCCCGAACAGATAGAAAACCAACTAGAGCACACTCGATTGGCCGAAGTAGGTACCTACTTATAGTAGGGGAGTCCGTGATGCTAAATATGTAGGCTTAACTCCAAAGTCGTGGGGTTTTGGACTTTGCCGATTAAATAGTGGAGAGTAAAAAAGGTCATGTGGGGTTTTCTTTTTAGCGGTGCGTTGAACGTCTAGAAGCCAAAAAAAAAAACAATCACAGTCACTCGATTATAGACATATGCTTAATGTATCTCTGATGAAAGAAATATGTCAATCAGACAGTTTGCCGTATTGGACAAAAAACATGTGTGACTTGGTTTGTGAAATTTTCTGACCCTTGTACTCCTTTACGTCTTGGAGAGCTTAACCATGGTACAGCTATCATCCATATCATCCATATCACTTGAGTAACTTCAAAAATTCTCATTGGGGCTCCCCTATTATAAGGTTTTTTTTCGATAGATAGCTTACGATTTCAAGATAGACTATTGTAAATTTTGTCCATATCCCACTATTAGGTTTAAGTAACGAGTCTATACTTTTTTTTAATCAAATTGTACGTTAATGAATTCTGTACATTAAAGATATTTAAAAAAATCCGCGCGAGTCGGAATCGCGCACGAAGGGTTATTATTAAGGGATATTTACTTTATTGCAATTTAATTTTACTTTGTTGTTTTTAATATTGAGCAAACAAATACCAAAAAAACACGTTCATTGTATGGGGAAACCCCTTACTATTTATTTTTATTATTTAAATTTGTTTTTATAGTGGCAACGGAAATACATTATTTGTGAAAATTTCAGCTTTCTGGCTATCACGGTTTATGAGATACAGCCCGGAGACAGACAGACAGCGGAGGCCTAGTAATAGAGTTCCGTTTTTACCCTTTGGGTACGGAACCCTAAAAAAGGCCGAATTCAGAACGTCCTTCTTTACAGTGGTTAACCCACTTAAAGGAAAAGTTAGAATTCGAGTTATCTTTACGTTAAATTACCGAGAAAAAGTGAGCAATACTAGAATTTTATTTCTCCCTAGTTTTAGGCTAATTGGTTCAAAATTCAGTAGTTTAGTCACTCACTAACAAAAGCAAAAATCAAGTCAACTAAAAGCCTGCAAAAACATATTTCCCGACACTCAGTAATAGGCGGATAAAAGAGAGAAGTTTTACAACATAGAGCGAGTATATCCAGCCATTCACGAACACTGGCACAATGAAGTTTGATTGGATACTCTGCAGGCGGCTGATAGTCGGCACTATCGCGAGAGTTACATTGTCGGAGCTACGTGCTTGTCGGCGAGTGTATGTAACTGTCTGATGTCTGATTTTATGTAAGTCCGAGATTTAACGAAAATGATATTTAGACTGGGAGAGCTAAACTTCTTTCCTGTAGGCAATGAATTAATTTATCCTACTTCATATTATGTAACATGTTTTGACTGAAACTCTTTTAAGAAAGAAGATATCAAAAATGTGGATTTTATCTGCAACGGTCAACTCATTTAATAGTTCACTAGGTCACCCATTGGTCGAAATTCGAGCATAATAAATTTTAGTATCTTGTTGACAAGAACGCCATATTCATTTTTCAAAACCAACTACTTTGTTTCCAAACTTTTAGCGCGCCATCTGTGATCTTATACCGTTATCATCAATATATTTGTTTGTGTGTTAAATGCATGGTTGTGTGTGTAATGTTTTATTTATTGATTTTATGTACTTTATAAGCATTATTATAGTCAAAATATTAGCGTTCTGCTCTTCCCCTACACATAAACTATAAGTGTGCCAAATTTTATGCTCCTGCGTCCGCGTAACTTTCGTAAAAAGGGGTCCAAAATTTTGGCATCACGTTTTAATATCTAGATTTCCTAATATAGTTACGGGACATAAACATCGACGTAATGTAAAAAGAGAATTTAATCTTATTGCAAAATGATTCCTTAGTCTGTCCTCAGCTAGGCTTTCGAACATAATTATAATTGAAATCATTATAACGCTAACTTTAAAAATGTTTGACAATCCCTGGGAAAACCTATATGTAAATTTTCTACGATAGAAAATACTAATAATCCTTACGCAACGCCAGAGGATCCAGCCGGTTAATAATTTTCATGTAACAAAATGTGAAAACCGGTTGTACTAAATGCTGTGGCAGTTAAGGAAGCGTTTGCAAATCCTAATTGATTGTTTTTTTTTAACTTTTAAGTGAGAAACGTTCAAAGTAGTGTTTTTTATTTGGTCAAATTGCTCCAGATTCTGCTGATGCAAATTACGACATTTCAGACCAAAGATTCTTAACTTCAGAAGTTCGTTCCGGTACTCGATGGTATGTTCCCGAGATATGGATGTATGCATGCGAATATGAAAAGATTGTAGTTTGAGATTCTACAAGAAAATCGATTAAATATTATAGATGACGTCAAGTCTTCGTAACTGGAATGATTGTAAGAAAAGAGTAATGAATGTGAAGAAAGTTATACAGGGATGTAAGGATCCAGTCCCTTAACATTCGATGCTCTCTGCCTATTCCGTGACTGACTTGACGTAAAGACTTATGTATTAATAACATTTACAGATATAAAATACCGTTTTTACACAGCTACATACTATTAACCAACACGTAGGTGCGATACAAATTCAGATAAACAAGGGTTGCAAATCAATCCAACTGCAGCAGGACGGCTGACAGTCATCTATCCTGCTCAAGCATTTCACTTCATTATCCTCCGTTGTACAAAGCCACCACTAATAAATAGGCTCTTTCTGATATCTGAACTTCTTGATCCATATTTTTTAGCTATCGTTTTTGTGTTATAGCAAATAATCAGCCTTACTTGTAAAAAAAGACAACTATCGCCTAAAATCACCATACATTTTCTGCGTGCTGGTTTAGGTGCACAGATAAGCATAGACCATCTGCCTCTCTGTTAGGCTGCTCGTGACAGGTGAGTAGTAGTCCAAATTTAGGTCATTAACAAGACCAGTGATGGTAGATTTCGTGGACGGCAACTTCGCCTGATAGTGTTCCAGCGTTACTTATTACTATCAGGAGAGGATCTCGTCGTTATTTTTCTAGCCGGGAATTTAGGTGTGCCTACTCTTATCTTAATTTCTACAGAAACGGATTGAAACGGGTTTTTTTAAAGAAATATTTAACGTAACTAATTATTCCACTTGTATAGAATTAACATACTTACATAATACTCTCAAACACGTACACAAACACATACAAACAAAAATACAGAGAGATACGTACGTACATACACTCACGTATTCATTCATACACAAGCACGCACACAGGCACTATAGATACTCAAATATCATATAATGTGCCTTGGGTTTATTAAAATTAATAAATCACTTACTAATCACTCTTATACATAGACTATCTTATTAATAAACACGGCGTAAATTACGCTAAGGTTTAGCCTGGCATTATAGTCTTTATTACACTGTGATACAGACTATAATATCGACTTAATGTTACACCTACGTTAGTCCACGTTTATTAATAAGACGGAGAGTGACCAGTAAGTCATATTCAATAATATAATGTTACTTTCAGGTTAGTCACTTATATTCATAAGAAGAACTTACATAACTTCAAAAATTTGATAAAACCTTTAAACCACAGAGGCGATAATGTAAAAACAATAAAGAAGCAATGTTCAGATCTCTGTTACACTTCGCTTAAATTATTTCTTAATATGTACATAAGTGAAGTGTTAATTCTTTTTAATTAATAAATATGTGAAGCAAAAACTTTGGATCCTATTTTTAGGAGTATAAAATTTGACAGACTTATAGGAGAAGTGCAGAACGCTAATATTTTTCAATAATAATGCTTATAAGATGCAGTAAATCTAAATATTAAACATATTACCCTGCATTTGACTTACACAAACAAATATAATATTGAAGATAACATAAAAAAATATCACAGATGGGGCCCAAATTATATTCATAAAGTTTGGAAATAAAGTAATAGGCCTTGATAAATGAAGATGGCGTTTTTCTAAAAAGATTCTAAAACTTATTTTTAGAATGTCGACCAATGGGCGACTTCTAGTGTTAATAAATATAATACACCCCACAAAGCTACGTAAGTTTCTCTATCTAATTCAAAACAGGGTAAACCAATCTCAACTTGTTATTTTCCTTAATCTAAATTACTCAGGAAACAAATTAAGTGTGTGACAATTAATTCCAAACCTATTCCACAGTTAATTGCGCACACAAAACAGGCCCTAGAGATTGCGAGGCGTCCTGGAAATGTTATCTCCTGGGGGATCATGAGCTAGACTGGTGAGGGAGTGTGGAATTAATGCAGACGCAGCAGCCTATTTTCTCGACATGTAGCTCTACTGCTTGCTCCAGTTAAAATGTGGGGCTATGAAAACAGCGTTCACTGTTATGATATATTTAATGTGTAGAAAAAAAAACGACGGGTTGCACTCCGGGAGTGGCGGCAGAAGTGAAAACTTGAATATTAACGTTATGCATTTTTGATATTTTAGAATAGATAGGGAATAATTTTGCATGAATTGCTTTAATTATCGGTATGAAAGTACTATCATTTATGTGGTAGAATAAAATATTCATTTATTGCGCTATCGTACACAAACATGACAACACAAACATTCGCGCAAGCGCCCCACGTCTGCCCTGTGTCGTAAAATTTGCGATCAGGTCACGTGTCCTGACGCGGGTTTAGAAGTTTTTACCCATTCCAAAAAAGTGCACACGCCAGGAGAGCCAGAAGCAAGGGAAATCTTGAACATTAACATTGTGCGTTTTTTGAATTTTGAATGTTTAAGGAATAATAAGTTTTAGGAATTGCTTTAATTATCAGAATAAAATATAGATACGATGAAATACAAAACTTATTTTATTTATTTCATTCGAGAACAAAAAATATACATCGCGCGTCGCGTGAAGTGCTTGCGGCCTCGTTGATAACTTGAAGCTAACTTCTGAAATACTGGTACTGTAACCAGCGAAACCAGGTAAGATGGGTTGATGCTTTATCGGAGGAATACAGGTTGGAATGTGGTGTGAGGCAGGGCGGGTTGAGCTCACCTCTCCTGTTCAACCTGTATGTGAACCAGCTGGTTGATTGGCTGGGCCGCACACATGTCGGCTGCCATATAGATGGCGTATGTGTCAACAATATAAGCTATGCAGACGACATGGTGCTCCTTAGTCCTTCAATAGCTGGGCTGAAGAAGCTGTTATGTATTTGTGAAACATACGCGGAGGTACATGGTTTAATGAATAACTCGAAAAAGAGTGAAATTCTCATATTTAGGGCACCGAAACAACAGCCGCGCTATGTGCCACCCGTATGTCTAAATAATACACCTTTGAAGGTTGTAAATAGATTTAAGTACCTAGGCCATATAGTCACGAGTGACCTAAGAGATGACGAGGATATTGAGAGAGAACGTAGGGCGTTGGCGGTGAGGGGTAATATGCTTGCTCGCAGATTCGCAAGGTGCACTGCAGATGTAAAAGTCACTTTATTTAAAGCATTCTGTCAGTCTTTCTATACCGGCGGTCTGTGGGTGTCATATACGCGCCGCGCCTACGATGCCCTACGAGTTCAATATAACAATGCCTTTAGGATGCTGTTGGGGCTGCCGTGGCGCTGTAGCGCCTCTCAAATGTTCGCAGATGCGCGCACGGATGACTTCTTCGCTTTGATGCGTAAAAACTAAAAAAGCCACATCTCTGCTACAGCGCCTACGTACCAGCGACAACAGTATCCTAGGGATGATTGCTGCCAGGCCCGACTGCTCTATACAGCATCACTGGATAGAGATTGCAGTAGGGTTAATTAAGTAGGTCATTTGTACGCTAACAATACTAACATAGTCTGTAAGGCAATAATTGTTACTAACACATTACACAATTATGGATCTATGGTCTGAAATAAAATTATTATTATTATTATTTAAAGATTACCAGTTGGCGAATCGAAAATTATAATATGAAATGCGGTGACGACATACAGTGGTTCTACCCTACATTCATCTTACGAGTTTTAGATCAGGCACGTGTCCTGAAGCGAGTTTAACATTATTCACAATAAGTGCATTATGCCGCTGAAGAAGTTTTCCGTTTAATAACAATAGTATGAAATGAATAATTTAAGAATTGTTAATATCATACTTTTTTGTGCGTTTTTTACGAAATATTACGCAGTACACGCACTGATCGGGATGGAAGAAAGTTCGAAAAAGGTGTCAAAAATCCTTTCTCGACACATCTTGCAAGAGCATCAATTATTAAAAAAAATCATCATTTAAAAAAATATTAAAAGACCCCTCACACTAAATTTACTAATGTTTTTTATGACGCTGAAATAAAATATATACTATTTTCTCAGTTCCATAATATTTTAGTCAAAGTCGGATTAGATACTTCTTTTGTAAATAAAGATAGTTGTACCGATTTTAATGAACCTCTATTCGTTAGATTTGTTTCGAACATACACAGTCGAACAACTATTTGAATTAAAAAAAAAATATTTTTAAACAAAAAAGAAAACCGCCTTAAAAAACTCTCTAGAACTAAAAAGGATGAAATAATTTGTTATAATATTATGTGTACAAGCTATATCCTACCCAAAAATATTTACAAGACCACAACAAAAGATATCGACGAAACTAACCTATGAATAAACACTTATTTAAATTACTTACCTACCTTAATTGATACTCTTCTAATATATAACTAATATTATACCTAACACCTACACAATTTCTTATTTTTTATGTAGCACTTGAAGTCGGTGCCTCTATTCATCCATGCCTTTCATTATTTTAGTTTCAAAATTACTCAAGAGGTGGCGCCACACGCAAAGTTAGATCGCGCTGTCGTTGTGTTTTACTAAAAACTATATAAGGATAAAGCTTGATTCACATGTTTTCTGTCGGTCTGTTAGTTGGTTGGTCGTTCATTGTTACTTGTTATTGCGTTGATTTGATATCACCTGAAATTTCAGTTTACTTAATATACCTAAGTATAGTAGTGTTTAGGATTTAACTTGTCGGGTTCCATTCATTTTATAATTATTCTAATTGTAAGTTTATTAGGTTAGTTACCTACGTAGGTCGTGCGTAATTGTTTGTGGTTGGATTGATTAGTATTTAGTTTTTAAGGCACCGACTTCAATTGCTACAAAAAAAATAAGAAATTGTGTAGGTGTTAGGTATAATATTAGTTATATATTAGAAGA
>NJDD01007522.1:12840-26092 GCA_002245505.1 Calephelis nemesis
ACCCGCACCCGCACCACCTCGCTGAATCGTCTCACAACCCGCCGACAAACTTGACAGAGTTTTACTTCCTCACATCGAATATAATCACAATCTTGCTCCTGTTTAAACAACTACGTACAACACTGAGTTTGTTGAATGAACAAATATTCGATTCGAGGTTAATTACAACTCTGTTATATTTTGTCAAAATACCACCTAGCGATTACCCCACTTCGCTTACTGCACACCGCTTGTACTATATCCAATTTATTAACGGACGCTCTGAATGTGGAATGTCGTTTACGTTAAACTACGAAGCACATTCTCGCTGCACGTAGTCTAACATTGTAACTTTGTAAAAACAAATTCTAGATTGTCAGACTGGATTTGAAACCCTCGGTGTATTCAGATTGGTGCGTCTTCGTTTCTATAATCAGATGCACTAATTTATTGAAAAATACTTTGGAATTAGCTTACTGCCTTTTTTGTGCTGATTGTAATTTTGCCTAATTTTTATAAAACGAGTTTGAATTAGAGTTTGTTCCTTACAAAGTTAACGTGAGTGACATTCAGTACCATAGGATGAAGTTTTGATACTTTAAAAAGGGAGCATATACTACAAACTCTTAGCAAAAAGCAATTTTGTCAAACGCGGAAGCTGTCAAAATCGTTTTCTATCAATCCGTGTAAATGTCAAAAGTCTGACACTTTCCGCGTTCATTAGACGAGAGCCAGCTTTCAAATGAACGATGTGAAACTTCATGCTACGGGTGTAGAGTGTCCGTTAAGGATGTACGGGCCCGAATCCTCTCCCCACGTGCGGTGGCCAGCACGTGACCTCGTGACCTCTTGCCGCGCCGGCGTGTCGGTAGTGTCGGTAGAGTCGGTAGTGTCGGCCGTAGTGACAGTGAGTATGTGTGTTTTGGCCCGGTAGAGCCGGACGGAGCGACGCCAGAGGAGGAGCGGGCGGGTGCGGTGTAGCGTCACCGACGAGACACACCTACAGGTAACTACCATTCTCCCGCTCCTGCCGACTGACGATGCACGATGGACAATATATTTCTAAATTTT
The DNA here is from genome assembly GCA_002245505.1 of Calephelis nemesis. Lineage (NCBI taxonomy): Eukaryota > Metazoa > Arthropoda > Insecta > Lepidoptera > Riodinidae > Calephelis > Calephelis nemesis. The sequence continues at coordinate 13,891 of NJDD01007522.1, forward strand.
CATATGTGTGAACTATCTGCTTTATGCATAAATTGGTTCACACGTTCGTATATTCCGTTTTTATAAAAAAAATAAGTTGTACGTAAACATAAAATGTGAGTTATAGTTTACCAAAAGGCATACCTTCTTATTAATAAACAAGACTAAAGATAAGGCTTAAGTTGACATTATAGTTAGTACCACATTGTTTTATAACGCTATAATGTCAAACCTTGGAGCACCAGTATGGATTTAAGCTAGATTAAAAACAATTTACTAGAAAAGCGATAAAATTATGGAAATTCCGGTAGTCAAATAATTTTAGCAACTCAACTGTAATAACAGTAACAGAGTACATGTTAGTACATAAAACTTTATGATGCTGTAATCTGTATAAAGGTATGTGATGCCAAAACTTTGGATCTCTTTTTACGAAAATTGCGCTATAAAATTTGGTACACTTGTAGTTCATGTGTAGGAGAAGTGCAGAGCGCTAATATTTTTCAAGAATAATGCTTATAAAGTACATTAAATCAATAAATAAAATATTACCCACCTTACCATGCATTTGACACACACAAACAAATACATTGATATTGACGATAAAAGATCACAGATGGAGCACTAACTATTCAGGAAACAATGTAGTTGGTCTTAAGAAATGAAGATGCGTTCTTATCAACTTATGGTCGAATTTCGACCAATGGGCGACCACTAGTCTATATAAATATAACAAGAAAATAATTGTTAGGGAAAAATATATAAAATAAGAAAATTATTTCTTGAAATAATGTTTCGCTTTCCGACAAGACTTCCTTGTATTCTTTTCTTCTCTGCATTTATCGCATTTTTCATACTAAAACGAACTACGTTCTGCTGGTACTGTTTTCTGTGACAAACAAGAAAGGTTTGTCACAGAATCACCTAATTACCTACCTTAATACGCGTATGTACGTAATAAAGTTCTTACTCTTTGTTGATTAGTGTACACGCCTTACTCCACCGATAAACCGCTTGGCTCAAGTTCAATTCCCGAAGGGGGGTATGTATTTGTGGGATGAAATCCGATGTCTGTATTCTGGATCTGGGTGTCTATTAAATTCATACTTGTACCTGTATGTATTGCGATGGATTAGTGGTACTTAATCTATTGTACATATTCATTAAAACAACATATTTCTACAAAGAAATAAATTGAAATAAATTAAACATTTTGGTATCGTGCATCGTTATGATCGGCCACCTTGTGACGTCGTTTTCTGTTCTGTTTACAATTGTAAGCCGCTGAGCTGTTACCATGCTTCGTTATTACCATTGTTCCTGTCATATTCTCGTCAAATTTATATTAATAAGGCTTATAACACGTATTTATTGACCAGTGATATGCAAGATTAATATTATGTGCTTAGACTGGAATAGAAACACGCAATAAATACGCATATACTAACCCAAGATGCACAAATTGCCCAGAGTAAGTGATTTTCAGAAACCAGCAGGGGATTCTCAGGTAAGGTGTAAAAAGACCAGAAATCAGCGAAGATGGAAAGTATCGGAGACATGGCATTATGTATATATGGTTGCTTGTTCCTATTCTCACATTGTATCCGTAACATGTCTTGCATAATCGCATTTCTCTTGTCGCCTATATTATGAATTAAATTAAATATTCAGATATTTAAATTGAATCCTTCAACCATTGTTCTACCATTGAGTTTTTTATCCGGCTCGAAGGACCAAAGTCGCCAAAATTTCAGCGTATGAAGGTTATTTATATTTTTGGTTTTTTATTTATATTTACCTTTTTTGGTTTTCCAAATGCCTTTTCTGCTAATATGATCGTTAATAAATCTAAAATCGAAGTTTGTTGAAAAATGTACTGTTATAAATGCATCTATTATCGGTAGGACTGGTAACGAACTTTTCGTTTGTGCTTTGAGAAATTTATGTTTTATTTAAGAGTGTAAAGAATAACTATATAAAAAAATACAAATAATAATAAAGAATATCCATACATATATAAATAGATTTCAAAGATTGATTGAACATATAAAACATTAGTTTACAAATACAAATTGCACGTAAACGACTGCTATAGTTAAAAACTGTGTCGCAGACATTTACGCCCACCTCTGGACAATAAGGAAGTATGGTCTGCTCACTGAACTATTGCAATTATTAGTCTTTTAATATTACAATATTTGTATATAAAATATGTAAATTTATCCTGTTATATTTATATCCAGCCCTGAATAGAATGTATAAGTATCTTGAAAACGAAGCTGGAACGTTAGATCGTATAGATACGGGCACCAATTTTTTTTTAGGTTTTAGTTAAACAAAATAAGCAATTTAATTTATTTTATAAAAAAATTTGGTCCTTCTACCAGAGTTATTAATTTAAACACACTCAAGGGTTACAATGGCATGTTCCTATTATGTTTATTTAAAAAAAAATGAATAACTAGTACTTTCGAGTTGATAGTGGAGCCTTGCATCCTACAGCTTATCATGCTCTCATAACGAAAGCAAAAGAAATATTATATCGATTAAAATGTACTAATTATTCAATAATTTAATGCAACTAAAATGGTTAGTTTTCTCAATGGCATGTTTAAAAGAAGTAAGTCATAATTTAAAATTAGTTTAAGTATGAAGCAGAATAAGCGCCATCGCACATTACTGATTTTTTGCTTCTCAACTCCCTCAACTCTCCTTTCAAATCTACCAAAGGAATAGTCAAACGAAGTTGTGTTATGTTGATTGTTTACTTCTAAAAAGAAGTTCAGTTGCATTTTATTTTAATTCGTTCCAAAACTAAATATACATATTATAGACATATGGATACGTCAAGAAAAAATTTGTAAGTTTTGATTTTTCGTAATCATGTATGTATGTTTAGTTATCTGTTTCAAAAGCCATAACCTGGCTAAGTCTTATATCGTGCTCGGCATATATGGCAAATATTATGTATTTATATATTATATAAAACAAATGTTTTAAACAATTCAAGTTGATAAGGTCCAATCAGATTGCTACAACTATTTCGGGGTCTTTTTGCAATATTTATACTTTTTTGTTTGACATATTGTTGCTTTCTTTTGGATGACAGAATCCGATGGCTTTATAAATTGCTTGTGCAAAAGCGTTTTGAAGTCACTTTTTGAATCCTTAAATAAATGCCGATGATCATACCTCATCTCAATGGCTTCTGGCATATTGGTTTGTCAAGATTTTTTTATTCGTACAAAAGTTATCGAAACAAATTATACCGAAGCTTCAATAAAACCATCGAGAATTTTCGAATATCGTGGCTATGATAAACAAGTTCCGTGCACTAGCTGTGATGCTTGCGAGTTACTAGACAATCCACGATGTCCGAAGTCATCGTGTCAGTCCAGAGCGTGGTATTTTATAATATATTATTAACCTCCAGCTGATATGCTGTATGCACACGTAACTTTGTTCGCAATGCTTTATTCAAGTTGAGCACTAACATAATTTACAATGGAATTGATTTCACAATTTTTAAAATCACATTGCGCTCTTTAATTCTGCAGCAAGGAACACGATATGCACCAGTTGGAAGAACTTTAAAAAGATAAGAATAATAAAAAAATAGATGCATTTCTTAGTTGCAAGACCTTAGTGTACGAAGCATGTATGTGGGTCAAGTCGAAGACAGACTGGACAGTGTATGCTTACCGGACTTAGGCGTGGACGAATGTTGGAAAGTTTTGAAAGACATCATGGTGGATGTCACGAAAGAGATATGTGGATGTGCAAATATACACAAATCGATTAATGGTGACGCATAGTGGGATGATGATGTTTAAGCCTCCGTTTAATGAAAGAAGAAGCTTGCCTAGACTATGTATCATATTTGCAATCGCATAATAGTACGACAGAGTTAAAGAAAGAGACGTACCGTTGTTACAAAAATGTCACCAAATACTTAGAGAAGCAGAAAGTGTGAAAGGCTGGCAATATTTTTTTCGAGACAAACACCCAACTCTTTTGGAGGGAGGCGAAGAAGACTTTGGGGTTATCCCTTTAAAATGCAAAAGTGACGTATTCAAACAGTGGAGTAATTTTTATGGTTATTTGTCCGCGATGCTTCTGCTGGTTCTGAGTTCTTAAATTACTCAGAAATAGCGGAGTCATACGACGGCATTATGATGGAAGAAGTTGATTGGACGATTAAAAGTATGAAATATGGTAAAGCCGTAAGAGTAAATATGTTAACAGCTGAGATGATGAAGCTTGGTGGTCCTACCGTCCGGGAATATTTGGGAGTCCTTTGTCACAGAGAAATCAGTTTGATAAGATTAGCATCAAACGTGTATGAGAAAATGGTTGATAGGAGGACGCAAGGGATATCCGATGGTATGTTGTGGGATGCTCAAGGTGGTTTCAGGTTTGGAAGAGGATATACGGATAAGGTGTTTTTGCCCCGCAACATCGTCGAGAAGCACTGGCTGTGGGCCAGAAGGCTTTCTATGCCTTTGCGGATTTCGAACTTTAGGCCATTTTACCGGATTATGGGATAGACGGTTCACTGATGCTTGCTGTGCTGTCTTGTATTTAGACTGTTTTAGCATGTGTGCGGGTGGACGGCAATATATTGCCATGGTTTTGATGCAAGCATCAATCAAGATTGTGTACAGCATGCTTGTTCATTTTGTATTTGGACGAATGCCTCCAGAGGTCAATGGATGTGGGAATGCGTATGGGCGACGAAGATGTGAACTATCTGCTTTATGCAGTTGATGCTTTACTTTTAAGCTACCCACTAAATGTGCTGCAAGTACTGGCCACAATTATGACAGATGATTGTAAAGAATGAGATATTTGAATTCGAAGAAAACCAAAGTAATGGTAATTTAAAGATATGTGTGATGTGATAAAGTGATGTGGTGTTGAAACAAGTGAATGAAATTGTATATCTTGGTAGTGCTTTTAGCAGGAATGGAAAGTACAACCTTGGATGTGGAAAGAAGTGTTGGTCCCCGTGTTGGTCCGGGCTCCTTTGTAGAATAGACCATCTGCCTTCCTTTGCCAGGCAGCTCGTAAGAGGCGAGCATAGGCTTCCCGTCACTAACACCGTGACATCTGACTAGGTGGTAGAGTTTCGCAGCGACTCGCCCGGATTGGTACCACCGCCTTACCTATTCCTGCCGCCATAACGTCATGACGTGTTCCGGTTCGGAGGGTAAGGTACCCGGTAAACTTACTTTTGCTCGAGGCCTAACATCCCGGTCTCTGGTTGGCAACGCACCATTACCACCTTTGGTGTCTTTAGGCGGCGGGAATTTCTTACCATCAGGAAATCCGTCTGCTTGTTTGCCTTCCAATGTCATAAAAAAAAAAGAGTGTATGCCGGGAATAGTGTAAATGGAGCGCTGAGTAAGCTATTTCAAAGCAAGGCTTTGACTTGCTTTGCATAATTCTGTGATTATCCCAACGTTACTTAATGAAAGCGAGAGTTGGATGTTTCAGATAAAGCATGAAAGTAGAATACATGTGGTCAAAATTTGTGGCGTTACTCCCTGACCGCATTTTTAAAATTGAGATCCGAAAAAGTGTGGGATGGAAAGAAAGTATTGATGTAAAATGAAAAGCTTTGGTTGTTTCGGTTATGTGAAATAAATGGCAGGCGAAATATTAACAAAACAGGTATGCAATGCGTATGCTGATGGATGTAGGTACACGGGGAGACCTAGGTTGACATTCTACGATCAAACTATTCTAGTTTTATTTGAGGGTGGTGTTAAGAGTCTCCGAAACCGGCGTGTTTGTACGAAAATAACAATTACTGTTCAGGAAGCTAGACAAGAATCGTGATTCGTGGCATTTGGCATTCTATCCTCTCAGCTCCCCTGTAAGGGCCTTGGTGTGAAGATAAGTAAGAGAAAGTTGTCAACAAATGTATTTAAAAAACTAACAACGCTTCTCAGACAGACCTCAGTTCAACAGCTATTGAAGACCGAATACTGCAATGTAGTAATTACGTACCGCATACTATATTTTTAAATCTATGCTAATATTATAAAACGGAAGAGTTTGTTTGAACGCGCTAATCTCACAACTACTAGTTATAAAATATAAGCTTGTGCTTTAATGTAACGTGTCCATACAATGTGTCATTGGGAAAGGAAAAAGGATTTTAGCGCCATAATAACATTTCACAGTAATTAGTCTTGACTAACCACGGCTTCGGTCACATTTAAGTTATTAAAAAAGTATCTTTTAATACTTTCAAGAACATGTGAACAAAGTTTTATGATGATTATTTAAGTAGTTTCGCGTGAAAGAGTTACTAACAAACTCACATTAGCATGTATAACGTTAGGTACAGATTTATTCGTAATTAATACTTGAATACAAAGAGACAAGTTGTGTGACTTTTTTCTGTGAATTGTTATTTCAAAATTTATTTATGCTTTTTATACCAAAATATATTTTTTCGATTGGGAAGTATAGATAAAGTTCGGCGTTTCATGTTTTGTGTTCACATGTCTTCTAATAATTCATACATACATCACTTGAGCTACGCTAAGGCGTGTCACTAAACTTGTTTCGGAAAGCGACCAGTGTGAGTCGCGAGCGCCTATTACATTTAGTTCTCCATGCAAAAAAGTAAAATAGTGAACGCTGTCATACCAACCTGTAAAAAAACACCAGTCGCTATCTGAAATTTAAGTCCTATCCAGATGACAAGCGACTAACCTGAGCTTCGAAATACAAAGCTAGCTTTGGACAGTGAATTATCGACTAGTACAAAATTACAGTAATGTATTTCGAAGCACGTACGGCAATGCGGGACAATTGGTATCTGGATAGGGTAGTATTCCATTAAGTCCATGTTGGCAGATGCAGAGCGTGAAGAAGAGTTAGACGCGGCGCTAGCCACGGAGCCCCGCGCCGCTTTCGACCTCCGCGACCCGCGACACTTCCCGCCAATGCGCGCCTCCACCACCACCCCGCAGAACTAGACACCGCCACCCGAAATCTTTGAATCTTGATCACTATGGACATGGTTTGCTGGACTTACAACTAATTAACGTGAAAAGCGAGATATTCTTGGAAACGTTGATTTTTGGATTCTGAATTAGATTTGTAGTATGTAATTGATCCTAAAGCTGATAAAAGTGTATAAAAATATTAAAATTGTAGTTTGTACTACACAAAAAAATTAAATGAACCACGAATGGGGACATGACCCGAAGTAATGGATCAGATTGATGAATAGAAATTAATCTAAATCAAAACTTCGAGACGTAGCTTAAATACAGATGATGGATGAAACGCAATCGAAGAGAGCTTATAAAATATATTGCTTCCTATGTATCACAAGTTCCAGAAAGTTTACTTCAAGTTCTAACACACTATGTAGACATTGATGATGTATGAAGACATTGTTTCAGATTTAAGGTATTATGGTATCAAATAGCTTCTTATCCAAATTTGAAACTACTGTGAAAGAAATAGGTTCAACATTCAAGATATACAGTCCACAGATTTTTACCCATTGTACAGAGTCCTCTGCAAATATAAATATGTCAACCTCAAAATCAAGCAAAGGACACTTCAGATGAACGATGTATAGTGTACTAGATGTACCAAAGTGTATATAATATAAAATGTTTTGAAATCCAATGTTAAGTTGTAATTATCTGTGAAAGACTATACGAAGTGGCCGCATTGATGAGTGGACTGTATCGCGTGCAGGGCCGGATTTAGGTGAAGTATCGAAGTCACTTCATATATTTTGTGGAGCATATTTTAAGTCGCATGGACCTTAGCAAATGCAGTGTGGTTGTACATAAAATTAGGTTAACTTTGTCGTTAATATATCCATGTACAAAAATATAATAATATGTATTTTATATATTTTAATTTGCCAAAAGAATATTTTTAATATCGTTTAATTTAGATATTGAAGTTTTATCACCATTATTAATGACAAAATAATTTTTGGCAAAATTTTCTTAGACTTTAATGCTTTTTCTCTGTGTATTATAAAAACCTTACACTTGGGATGAACTGGTTTATTACCTAATATTTCTAATTGGGAGAGTGATATTCGTAGGTTCATCCTAAATATAGCGCAAGATACGCGTTCAATTGTGGTGTATGTTTGTGAGTTTTTACCAACAATGTAACGTAATATTGTTTCAACAGTGTAACTAGTAACACGTCAGTTATACCCTCACAAAATTGGTTTACCTCTTTGTTTGCTCCCAAATAAACATCACAAATAAGCGCAAGCTTAAGTTATTAAATAAATTTTGATTGATAATAAAAATATATATGTGATATGATGTTTTGTTTTGATTTAATTTTAATCTTATCAGTTGGTATTATTGATATTAAAAAAATACCTTAAATATTTCTATGATAATATAGTTTGAGTTATGTATATTTTGAATTAATCCTCTAACGAGAAATCCAAATGAAACATATCAAAGCTAAGTGTAGTTTACTAACTGATATTTGACAAATAAAATTGTTTAAAGGCTAAGCAATCACATGTTATTTCTATTTAACAAAAATGTGGTAAACATCGTATTCAGCAATACTACTACAGAGTATAATACAATGTATTATACAAAGTGACATAAAGCAGCATCGACATTTTTAAAAACCCCCACTAGTAAATGCAGCAGCACTCCAAAGCTGGCTCTCATAAAAAAAGGAAATGTTTAGCGAACAATCGATTATCCACGGGATTTGCCAAAAAATTACTGTCAATTTTTTGCGCCACACCTTTGGTGTGTAAATGAAAGAGAATAGTTGACGTGCACACTAATATTATTATACCGAATAAGTGTACTAAACATATTAATTTTGTATCAAATAAGCGCTTGTTGAACAGTAGATATATATAACAGATATATGTAGTAATTTAAACTTTTCAACTTATGTATTTGAAGTTGCGTAGATTTACTACTCAGATACAGATCCAGATCCAACATTTCACTGCAAAATTAAATAAGCAGTTTTCGGAATAGAGGGTAGTGGTATTTGGGCAGCAATCTTCAAAATAATATGCCTATCAAAGTGGTTTTTAATTTATCTCGTTTATAATTGTGAGGTATGACTTTTGAAAAAATAGTGTTTACAAATGTTCTTATATTATTTTTCTTATTTTCTGTAAGCAAAGGTACACCCTTCACTTACATTCATGAGCGCAGTATACAGCTTATAATCCTTTCACGCTCCTATAGTACCCGTCACGAGAAGCTATAAATTATGTAAACAAACGTTCGGAAGTAACAACATTTGGTTCAAAGATAAAAGTTTTTTTTAAATATTTAATTATAAATTCAATTAATTAATAATTTAAATATGTATAATAAATTACGTATGTTTTGACATTTTTTTCGTGGCAAATTGATTTCCTTAGATGTACTGGGTACTGGCTTCATTATACGTTAATACACAATAACAAATAATGGATAAAAAAAAATTAAAATTAAGGCAACAATTAACAAAACTAACGACAATAACAAAGTGATAACGAAAAGATAAAAAAAATAACAATAACAACCAAATCCGCGATTTTAACAAAGCAATGAAAAATTCAAAACTCGAATGACGCGTTTATTTCAAAAAGGTTTGCATTCCCGGCGACCGGCGCGTCCCCGTACCAAGACACTCAAACGTCAGTCGTTAGATATGATCCGACTAAATTAAGTAGGTTGTTACTTTCATATAACCCGTCTATATTTTTATTTCGATTGAATATGGTCAGTTCATTATTGTCTCGAAGTAAAAATAATTACTTGGTAAAAGATGTTTGTTTACATAATTTATAGCTTCTCGTGACGGGTACTATAGTACTGCTGTTGTTTTTTGTCACTAATCTGTTAACATCGCTGCGAATACTTAAGAAGTCGTTCTTTTTCATGCTCATCCTAGAAACGGAATTACTCTGATAATACTCATCAGGAAATCATTAGAAATGTTAAGGCTAATTACATAGTTCCGAAGCCTTGAAGAGGCAATTCTTTGCTATTGAATTCACGATGTCCTTGGACCATAATATCATGTTCAAGGTCCATTAAAGTCACTACGGGTAATGGGTATGGGTAAGTAATGTGTAACTTCCTCAAAGCCAAAGTTGGTTTGGCTTTGGTTCGGATGGAAGTTGGTTTGGTTCGGATGCGACTCGAAAATTTCCGACTCCTGCCCTCAAGCGGAGAGCTGCTTTAAAAAAAAACTGTAACACCGTTATCTACCAGTGTGTTGGGTGTGAGTTTTTGAAATTATTTACGCTACTATCGCGTTTGGGTATTTTGGATATTGTATATTGGCGTTGGGAAATACCCAAATGTAGGCAGTTATTATCAGCGCCTCTAGCGGATAATTGAAATAACTAAATACACATTCATTCGAATCGTCTAAATTCAAACGCGATACTAAAAGTTATGAGCAAACTCACACTCGGCACACGCAAAAGTAATGCAGTAGTAATCTACGGATAAATATTAAGTAAACAACCCTTGTTACTAACCCATTCAAAAAAGTTAAAAGAATAGCTATACGTTGCTGATTTTACAGGAATGAATATGCTCTTATCTTAAATGTTTCTAAATTGTGTATTTTTGCAAATATCGCCGTGGCCCGTGGGTACCAGGATCCACAGGGTTGTTATACAAGGTAGGAAATGTTTTCGAAATCGCAAGGAACTCTGACGTAAATTCCAAAGATGAAACACAGCATAAATGCGGCAGGAGGCTCAGTGTACCTTCCAATTTTCCTACTAAACGCTAATGGATCATGGATCAGTCGATTAGTCGTTCAGTGCAAACATGCAATTGATTTTTCAGTCTTGTCCCCGATCACAATAAAATTATAAAATGCGGACTATATTAAAACACAAAAATCCGAGTATGAATAAAATATAAGTGAGGTACCCACAAATTCGGTAGAGATATGTAAGAGATTTGATCTGGCATGACAAAGGAGGATAGTATCATGGTATCAATAATTCTAAAGTTTTTGTTCTTTATTCTATGATCGTTACAACATAACGTTTTGCAACATAATAATATATAGGTACTTAATACAATTTATACTTTCGTATAAATAGACCATTATTTCGATGTATGTTTATTTTGCATAGGGATACATACAAGTATAGAATACTTAATATGATAACATTACATTAGAAAATTAATAAAATATTGTGTTCGATTGAGTTTTAGTTTTGGAAGCGTCCTGTATATGTGACTCGGCCGCGCGACGTAAAACCTGTTATTGTGAGTTTAAATGTGGGCACGCAATTTGTATCTTGTTTCTTGTACAACGATTGATTAGCTAAAAGTAGGTAAATGTAAATAGTTGTAAAATGAGATGAAGCGGAGTGGAAATGTGGTTAACTTGTAACTGACTATATTTTCATTCAGCTTAGGTATGTGTGTGTTTGTATCTACCTACTTAATTTAAATTAAGATAAAGATAGTGATTATCATAGTGAAGTGGTCACACCGGATAAACCTTTACAAGGTTTTCGGTTGTGGAGACAAATATAAATTATATGTTATTTTCTTAGATGTCAATAAATAAATAAAATAAAATACCCGTTTAGGTACTCCGCCAACGAATCTTATACCTATAGAGTCAAAACGAAAGAGTTTCAGTACATTAGCACATTTCACGACGCGTTTTAAACCCGCAGCGTTGGTGGTTGTTTGCGGTTACCGCGGCAACGGTCGCCCGCCCGTAGAATCGTACAAGTTTGTACACGTTGTTTGGAGTTAACACTTGTACTTATCCACAGTGGATAAGTACAAGTGTTAACTCCAAACAACTTGTATATACAATGGAATTCCACCAAGTGCCGACGATAGCAAGTATAGATTCGTACAAGTTTGCTAACGATGATTTCAATCGCGACGGATATGTGACCGCAAAAATTAGCGGTCTCGTGAGTATTGAAATAAAACCGCTCCGTTAATTCTTAAGGATAGAGCCCATTTGGACGAGCCGGGACGGAGCGTATTGCAGCGCAATAATCCGCCTAGATCGTTGAAAATTTAAGAAACTTTGTATGGAGCAACGCCGACTGTAACCGATGCGCCGGTGCAGATTTCTGCGAGGCACCCCGCGCGCATTCCCGGATCGACCTAGAGTATTGTAGTCTTTGGTGCGGCCTACAGTTACCAAAGGTCGCAGTATTATTATTGTGAATAGAGTACTAATGACATTTAAATAGGAG
>NJDD01007522.1:26429-53703 GCA_002245505.1 Calephelis nemesis
TCTCGTGTAAATTCAAGTACCTACCTACCTACCCTTTGGGATTATTTTGATGAAACAAATGCTGAAGACAAAAAGGCCAAATGTCGAGTTTGTGGTGACTCGTATACCTACGGTCACAAAGGCACTACCGGAAATTTGAAAGCCCACTTGAAAATAAGTACAGGAAATAAGTGCGAGTTTAGCTGGAGGCTCAACAACATCAACGACATCAGCAGCGACTACTTCGATGGTGACCATAAGTACTACAATGACCCTGACGCCGACACCAACTCCATCCATATCCACGGGTAGGTAGGTACGCGACAGCAAACAATACAAGTACATAATTGGACCTGCCGTACTTCCGTCCCGACCTGCACCTGACACAATCCCGCTATGAGTGTGAATTGCGCTTAAAACAGTCAAATTGACTTATCAGTCACGAACTGATCTATCTCATTCCAAACACATGCAGCCAGTCCTAAGCCTGCTAGAAGTATAAAGGAAAGTTCATTGACATCGATATTGTTTAGTTTATTTACGCATGTTGCTTGTAAATAGGTAGTAGGTACCAAATTGGTATTTTTTTTTATGCAAAACTTACTAAAACAAATACTTATTTCTATAAATATTACTTTATTTTATTTCTAAAAGTAACCATTAAATGTCTGTAAATACACTCAATGTGTCTACGTACCAAATCCAGACAGATTTGAATACATTAAATTACAATGATATCATGTTATGATACGGTAGGTACCTATACAGTTTTAGCTAACATCGTCTTATAGGTTTGATATAAATACAGACCGATTCACCAATATATAGTTTCAGAATCCGATACCGGATATCGATATATAGTTTCGATTCGATATCTTAAAAACCCTATATTACACTCTCCTACATTTAAACGCTAAAGTTTCGTATGACAACTACTAGAGGCGCCACCTTCCATACTTGACGATTTTACCATCGATTTGCCTCTTTATTTTTTGCTGTAACTCTGCGCTGAGTAACAGAAATCTGAAACGATGCAATGCGGCCCGGCCCGCCTCAGTGTGCTTGCTTAAGCCATTGCGATGCGCTTTAATGAATAAATATCCCTAGTATAATCCAGTTACACAAATTAATCTAACCCAAAAGTAAGCAAATTATATTATGCTTGTGTTAAGGGGATTCCAATACATTGAAATACTTAAATAGGTACCAGAATAAATTTAATAAACACCCATACCCGGAAATGCAGACATCTAAATGTTCATTACACAAATGTCTGCCTCCGTCGGGAATCGAACCCGAGCCTCACCTTTGTTCGGTGTAGAATTAGGCGTGTACGCTAGCCACTCAGTGCTTGCAAAGTAATCACAGATAAAGTAGGTGATTGTCCATGTGGGTCATGTACTTTGTGCTTAGTGCCAAGGAGTAGAGTAAAAAATAGAGTAGTAACTCGACGTTAAAATCGCCAAGTACCTACCTACGGAAAGCAGCGCCTCTTGTAGTTTTCAATCCTTAGTCTAAATAATGTCATGACGCGGCTTATGAGTAAAGTTCCTACAGGTACAGTTACTTTAGGAGTAAAGCGGTGGCCTCCTTGCTTAAGCCTTTTTCTGAGATTTGGCAGCAACAAGAAAATACACAGTACACCAGCTTCTTCATCAATATTTAACTTGTGCACTTTGCTGAACAAATATAAAATAATTGCCACCTAAAACAACTAATTTTACACATAATTTAAACGAAACTAAATAATTACGAAAAAACTACAACCATCTTCTTTCACAATGGCGCCAAAACTCTTCTACAATCTATAAGTCTTTAGCTCTTTTGTCCTTGCCAGTGTTGCAATTGCCGTGTAGTACGGCAATTTGGCCTTCAAATGGACAATGTACGGCATACGGACTATTAATGACTGCCGTACACTAAAATACGGTAATTTTTATAAAAATAATTAAAAAAGCGGATGCTCTTTTAATTAATGTAATTAAATGAACTCATATTTATGTCACGTATTTTCTCATTTTTCACTTCATAGATTTAAACTGCAATTCTGTCAGTAGTCTTAAAGAGGTAATGTTGCTAGACGTGCGTGGGTTTTAAGGATTTTTGGTGTGGGCGTGGTGTGTTGCAGATTATAAGATCAAGTTTAGCGTAGTTTTGTTATTTAGATTTTATTAAATTCAGTATCTTCAAAGTAAATTATCTTCACGCCCATATCCGCGAAGGGGTAAGCAGAGGCACAACCAGGGCACCCACGACTAGCCGAAGATACTAAGTCCCACAATGTGATAGGTGGCAAGCCTATCGCCAACCAGCCACATTTCCAATCCCGACCAACATTTTTTATTATTAGAAAATTGGAAAAATCCAGTTTTCTTTTTGTTGGCCAACCCGGGATTCGAATCATTATAAGTGCGAATTATTAGACTTAATCGGAATGTTCTTATCGAATTTACCTTAATAATAATTTTATTATCAAGGTATATTCTTATATCTTAATAATATATTTATTAAATTCACTCTTTAATAAAGTCTAAATAACAAAATTATTATGTAACACCTACGTTCAAACTTCAAAGGGAGTTGGGAGTCTTTTGACAAAACAATGTTAAAGACATTGTTTTGTCAATAGACTCCCAATGTCTTAACTTATTTATTATTAACAATGTCTATATTAATAATAAGCAGAAGATTGCATTTAGTTTAGGACAGTATCCGTAATTATTATTATAATTAATTTTGTGTAGTTCCCGTACAGCACTGGGGGGTTACCATAAGCTCTTAAAACAGTACTATTTCAACAATACTAATTGTCAGTCGAGAAAGACAACTTTATGACGTAAACCATAAAGTTGCTTATAAAGGCAGACATTTAGCAAGATGGAAATAATACTGCTATAAGCGTTCATGGTAGGGCACCTGGTCATTTTATAAGAAGTAATTAAATATTTTTTATAAATGGTATTGCAATTTTTTGTAGAATACGGCAATCTTCGCACTTGTGTGCGGCAATTCCAAATGAAGCCAGTGGTAACACTGGTATTTACTCTTTAGTCTTTGTTTTGTTCTGTGATGTGAAGGGTTGACTGTTAGTCGTTCATGGCGTAAAATAAATGTAGTTTTTATTTTTCTTTATACATTATGTGCGCAAACTGTGACTAAAATACAACAAGATCGACTGCAATGTGTGATATGATATTTGTTAACCTGATGGCTGTGCATTTTTTTATTGTTCAATGTAGTGTATTCAGATATTGATCTGTGTTTATGTTTATCAAAATAGTATCTGAGTTTTTGTGTTTATTTTGCAAACAGAAAAACTTTGTAGCAGTTATTTGATTGTGCGCGTAATGTGGTCAATTTTATAATTTATATGACCAGCTAAAGCGATCATGGCGATGTGGAAGGTGCTAGTTCTTTGTGTGTTCGTGCTAAGTGGAAATGTAAAAGCTCACAAAAAGCTCGAAGTGACAGAAGAGGGTATAAATAATGACATGGATATCGTTGTAAACTATTCGGAACCGATTATCAATGCGACGTATATAGCAAAATTCGAATTCGACATGCGAGCAATGGGACACTTGTACAATTTCACTCCTATGGTGATCGACGTAATCGCCAAAAAACAAGCATATCCTGAAGGTAAGTGTAAATTTTAATTAACATTTTTTTATTTACTGTTTTTGACATTTTCTTTTTTAATTTATTTCGGAATATATTTCTGAAATAAAAAAAAAGAAATAACTACATTAAATTTGGGAAATAAAATGAAAACCATCTCCACTTCAGTTTTTGACAGTTTTTCCCTTTATAGGTATGTCTCACTTATTTAACTTTTTAAGTTAGTATCATTAAGAAGGATATTTTTTATGACAGTGTGATATTTTACTTGTCTCACTTAATTAACTTTTTAAGTTAGTATCATTAAGAAGGATATTTTTATGACAGTGTGATATAAAATATCACACTGTCATAAAAAATACACATGATTATAATATCATAATAGTTTTAAAAAGAAGTTCAATACACTTATTTAGCAACGAAATGTTTAGTAGTTTTATTTTAATTAATGTATAGAAATGCATTTTGTTCAAATACAGTTACAACCCAGTTCCATAGTGCAGTGTATGTCTTTAACAGAATGTGTTAGAATTTTACAATATCCATAAATTATAACAAAATACTTTAACAGAGAGGCCAGTGACTGCTAGAATAATATGTTGTCTATTTTACTGAGGAATTTGAACCATAATACATGTAACTTCTTGTAATTTTGTGCAAGGTATTTTTGCTATTTTAATGAGGCTTTATGTCAGAGGTTTCCAAACTTTTCAAGGGTCTCCAAAACTGGTGTATTTGTTTGAAAAGAGCAATAAATATCGAGGAAGCCAGGCTGGTTTATTTATCAATATTTCGGCCTAGTTGCATATGCTGTGGGCACAACAGAACTGAAATATTGACAAATAAAATAAAAATATTTTGTGAGTATCCTGTATTAATAACGTTAAAGGTAAGACTGGTAACAATACAGGGTTTTCATTATGGGAAAACCACCTAATCTGACTAACTGCACTAAGTGAATAATTTAATAATAATTACGATATTATTATACTATCCGGTAATGTTGGGCGCTCATCATTCCCATACCTAAAATATGTTTATTTTCACTATACCTACTTTTTGTTTTTATGTTAACCATACTTTTTGTATGTTTTATATTTAACAGATGCATGGTTTTTATCCTGATTCATTTACAATTTAAGTTGCTGGTTGTAGTTGGCATAAATATTACAAAGAAAGAACAAAGTACGGTATTGAAGTAACTAACCACCTCATTCAAGCATCTGTTATACAGTGTTGTTACTAGTGATAATATGTCTGTTCCTGTTATTGAACCATTGTTCTTTGTGAACATTGATGGTATTGCAATAATAAACAAATGTATGATCAAGAACGGCATCTTAATTACTGTATGTATACTACTGACTTATGAAATTGTAAAATATTTGTGTTGTAGTAGGGTGTTATTTGACCATCATTTATAATTATAATATTTTCTTCATTTTGAAATAATCATCAAAGTTCTAATTCATTTTCTCCATGTTGGTCAGGGCTTCTTTGTAAAATAGAAAATCTGCCTTCCTGCCAAGCAGCTTGTGAAAGGCAAGCGTAGGCTTAACGTAGCTAACACTGTGATATCGGACTAGGTGTTAGAGTTTCGCAGCGTCTCGTCCGGATTGGTACTACTGCTTTTCTATTCCTGCCATCATAACGTCAGTGCTTACCATTGACATGTTCCGGTTTGGAAAGTATGGTAGCCAGTAAACTTTCTGTTGCTCGAGGCCTAACATCCCGGCGTCAGGTTGGCAATGCACCATTACCACCTTTGGTGTCCCTAGGCGTGAATTTCTTACCATCAGAAAATCCGTCTGCTTGTTTGCCTTCCAATATCATAAAAAAAATCCTCATGTGGAGTATTAAGTATTTGAATTAATGGATTGGAACTCCCCAATATAAAGTTTTTATTTTTGATTAATCTTGTAAAATCACAAAACATTTCACGCCATTTTGTATAATTTGAAATAAGTGTATGAGATTTATGTATTTTATAGAATAACAAGAAATGTTTTTAATAATTTTTCAACTTGATACTATAAGCCTGCTTCCACTGTTGAGTTCCAAAGATACCTGCTTCTTCTTGTTATAATTCTATAATAAGATCTAGTCAAACTTATTTTTTATCAAAACAAGCTGATTGCATATTTTCACCTTCACAAACAACCACAGTATGTACTTGACCTGACTATACAGACCAACCGCGAGGTTCAGGTTCAATTCCCCACGAGGGCAGGCATGTGTGTGATGAGCATTTAGATGTCTACAATTTCGGGTCTGGGTGTTTATTAAATTTATTCTAGTAACTATTTAAGTATTTCTATGTATTAGATTCGTTGACTAACACCCATGACACAAGCATATAATTTGCAAAAGCGAGCAATACATTCAAGTTTTGTAACTTTTCAAGGGATATTTATTTATTTATATTCTCGAAGGCATAGGCACAGACACAACCAGGTCACCCACGACTAGCTAAAGACACTAAGTCCCACAATGTGATAGGTGGCATGCCTATCACCAATCCCGGGCAACTTATACATTTTCTAATTTTCTTGCTGCTCGACCTGGGTATTGAACCGTCTGACGTCAGATCGCTAGACCACAAAGGATTTCATGATGTTAAGAAATATATCATGTCAAAGACACCAAAGTTGATAACATTTAAGGATATAGCTTGGTGTGGTGGTGCTAATGTCTTTTGGATCTGTGAATTTACTGACTACTCATTCCTACATTAAATACATTAGTGTTAATATAATGTTTGACTTGGTGAAATAAAGACAAAGAAATATTTTATCTATTTATAGTTTTAATTTTTATTTATAAAATTTGAATATTTTCAAGCCAAGAGTGAATAGGATGCTTCTGGCTTATTATAGCTCTATACTTTGACTACAGCATCACTTTCCATTAGTTGATCTACAATACTATATTATAAAAAAGTTAAAAATTGTGAGATGAACTTAGTTATTTTTAGGCATGAAGACATATAGATAAAAGAAAGAAGATAAGCCGGACGGCGAAACAATAATCACAAAGAATGCAGTATGAAATTCGAATATAATATACAATGTTTTTTTGGGATTGTAACTAGAGGTCAATGACCGTAACAGAAATGTGACGGCAAATTTGTCTCATACGTCCATAAAGAAGTTGGATTTTTTTCTTAAAAATCGACTAATATACATAAAAAATATAGGAGTCGAACATAATATAACGTTTTCCTTTTTTTGAAGTTGGTTAAACATCTATTAATGTTATTCTTAACTTAAATTTCCATGGCCAAAAACTTTTTTTTGTTCTTTTTTTTACTGTCCACTGTCTGTTACAGCATCACTCGAAAACTACTGGTTCAATAATTCTAACCAGGTTTTCGTCAATTTCAAATTGGTGTCCAGTTTAATTTAATTGCATCAAAATTGACCAATTAAGGGCGGACATCTGAATTTGATGAAAAAATATGCAGATGTACCACCCAGACGTAGCTGCGAGCATAAGTTTAATAAAATAAGCTTTTCCTATTACTTACGTACTCATTGCTGTGCATGGTAATAACAATGAATATGACGGTTATTATGTCTGTATTCGCCTAGACTTCTTTGACGAAAACAGATCTGCCAGACAGTTAACTTTATTATTACTAACAGCATGACTGTGACTAGGCAGGCTTCTACTAGACTTGAAAGGACCCTTTCCCGCATCAAAAGCTTGTTGTTTCATCCAGCGCAACGTAAGAAAAAGAAGCTCAGCGAAAAAAGAGAGATAGCGCCTGAGAGCTCGGTTTGCATTCGGTAACTTTAAAAAAAAACAAGAACGAGAAATAGTGTGAATAACATTCATAAAACATGATCCAGGAAATACGTGATTTTCGGAAATCCTTACAAGTTTGTAAAATAAATGTTTATTATTTTTAGAATCTCTATTACATTTGCAAGGTTTCAATGAAAATATTTTTTAAGTTTTGCTATTTATGAGTTCATTATAAACGGTCAAAGTTCATGCAAAAATTGTGAAAAAAGGCATTTGTTACTTTAGAAACATAGGTGTAGTGCGAAAGATACCAATTAGTTCAAAAGTTTCAAAGAGCGATCTGTTACAAAGCCATAATCACGTACGAGCGTTTGTATGAAAAAGATGCCGGGTTGGCCGCTCTTAAGCTAGAGGTTTTAAATACTTATTTCACATGGTAACCATTACTATGTTTGATTTAGTTATGGGAGACTTGTACTCGTCATCATCAGGAAATTCGCTCTTCGTTAAATTAAAAATTTAAACGCGCGCTCGTTGAACACGTATTTTATTAAACAGTGTCTAAAATTGTATTCTCAACCAATAACATGCTGACACGTCATCCACGTATAGCCTGCAGCTGGATGTTAATCTTAGACAGTGTTTATCTAAACAGGTCTTTAAATATTACAGGTGTTTGAATATATTTTATTTTATGGCGGTTTGTGTTTTTGAAATAAGAATCTAGGCTGGTTTTAACAGCTGAGTATATAGGAGAGAAATACCGTTGCTAGCCGACAGCCTGGCTAGCCGAGATCTAGGTCGCGCCTGCAATGCGGACTTGATGCCGTGTCAACTGATATTACACGGGAAATATCAACTAGTACTTGGAAGTCACTTACGGTTAATATTAATAACCTATCTAAGTTAAGAGATCATGCTTTTTCAGATCGGTTGCCATGTTAATAATTTGTAAAAATATCTTAGCAACAAAACTCTAGAATGTTTAGCTGTAGATACGTCTATACTAATATGATATTATAAAGAGGAAATGTTTGATTTTTTGTTTGTTTGAAATGAATAGGCTACGAAACTACTGGATCGATTTCAAAAATTCTTTCACCCTTAGAATGCTACATTATCCCTGAGTGACATAGGCTTTGTTTCATCAAAATCGGTGCAGTAAAAGCCAAGTTGCGCAGGCGAAGCTGCGTGAAACTGTTAGTTATTAATGTTGGCCATTAGATGTTGACAGCGGTAGTGATATAGGTACATATACCGCAATGTTTGACCAAAATAAATTATCAAACAGGCTGTCTGTACCGAAGTGGTTCAAAAATAATTTTTCAATCTCACAAGAAAAACAAAACACTGCCGGACAAAATGGTAACACTTGTTTTTATTGGTTTCTAACGTCTCCGTATCCCCGAAGTGGTAGTAGAGGTACAAACTCAGTTCCACATTGTGATAGGTGGCAAGCCTACCCATAACACTATATTAATGTTGTTTTTATTTGTATCGGATACGCGGGGTTCGAACCTGAAATCTCAGTAACGGCTAATATTATCCTATCTACATTTAAAGATAGGCTTGCTAGGGTTTTTGTTGTTAAGATGATTTTGTTAGGTAATTATTGAAAAATAACAGCAGTTACCTGGTAACTGATCTAAAATAGAACTATCTCTTGTCTTCGATAGGTTATCAATATTGACCGAAAGTCAAGGTCATCATTAGGCTTATTCTTGAACCTTTGTTCATGCAATATTGGAAATTGGGATCGAGTGTGATATTTTAGGCACTCTTGAATACAATACTGGACAGTTATTAACATTTAGTTACTAGTACACAGTAAATGGTTTTATCTGATTCATTGAATTTATTTGGAACTAAATGTTAATAATTTGCGAGTATGTTCTGTGTCCTAAAGTACCTAAACTGACATATACAATTCCAGTTAGCAATATTGCATGAATCGAGTTTCAAGAGTAACTCGAAACTCGATTCATGCAGTAATCGTTAGCAGTCGATCGCTAGACCATAGAGGTTATAGATTTCTATAGTACAGGGCATTAATGCCAGGGCATTAATACAGCCTTTTACGAGCTGCCTCTCTTGCCAGGCAGCTCGTAAAAGGCGAGCATATGCTTATCGTCGCTAACACCGTGACATCTGACTAGGTGGTAGAGTTTCGCAGCGACTCGCTCGGATTGGTACCACCGCCTTACCTATTCCTGCCGCCATAACGTCATGACGTGTTCCGGTCCGGAGGGTAAGGTAGCCGGTTAACTTACTTTTGCTCGAGGCCTAACATCCTGACCTCAGGTTGGCAACGCATCATTAACATCTTTGGTGTCTCTAGGCGGCGTGAATTTCTTACCATCAGGAAATCCGCCTGCTTGTTTGCCTTCCTATAACATAAAAAAATAATAATAATATGGGAGTACAATTCATTAGTAACAATAAAAAACCACTTTGCGAATGGCGAGCGTGACAGGAACTCTGGGTTCATCTCGACAAATGAACTCAGGGTCGTTTATTTGTGTGTTGGCGACGTGAGGGGATAGCGGCGGTCGAAGCAATTATCTGTACTATCATAAGGGGACTGAAACTGCTCGTTTGTTAATATTATCGTTGGATAAGCATTACAATTGCATTATCGTTGTGATGCTAAACTACATTTTTTTATTTATTTATTATTATTTATTTATTTTAATCTTTATTGTACACCATATTTTCATATGTTATACAAAAGGCGAGCTTAATGCGCTAACATTCTCTACCAGCCAACAGAAAAACAACAATGCAGGTGCTTGAAACAAATGATGACAACTATAATACAACCACAGTGCGTAAATCTACTAATCAATAATTTATAATATTGGAAGGCAAACAAGCAGACGGATTTTCTCATGGTATGAAATTCACGTCGCCTAGAGACATCAAAGGTGGTAATGGTGCGTTGCCAACCTGAGGCCGGGATGTAAGGCCTCGAGCAAAAGTCAGTTTACTGGCTACCTTAGCCTCCAACCGGAATACGTCAACAGCAGGCATTGACGTTATGGCGGCAGGAATAGGTAAGGCGGTGGTACCAATCCGGGCGAGTCGCTGCGAAACTCTACCACCTAGTAAGATGTCACGGTGTTAGTGACGGTGAGCCTACGCTCGCCTTTCACGAGCTGCCTGGCAGGAAGGCAGATGGTCTATTCTACAAAGGAGCCTGGACCGACACGGGGACTTTGAGAAATGGCTGTCATAAATAAGCAGAAATCCAACCTAATACCGACAACGCAATTAGAATTACTCTAGATAATGGGAACTCAAATTAAGGATAAGCCAGCTCTTTATACCTCGATACATGCAACTTTTACTATCATATATATAAACTAGCTTCCGCCCGCTACTCCGTCCGCGCGGATGTCGGTCTTCGCGTGATAAAATTGAAAAATTAAGAGGTATTTTTTTTCTACGTATTTTTCCAGGATAAAAAGTATCCCATTTTATGGCCAGGATACTAAGGTACAATTATACCAAGTTTCATCGAAATCGAAACGTTAGTTTTGACGTGATGCCTGAATATACAGACACGGGTTTGGTATCGATCCAGTAACATCCCCTGCTATTTATTTTTTCAATATTTTCAATGTACAGAATAGAACCTTCTACAGATTTATTATATTACTAGCTGACCCAGCAAACTTCGTATCGCTTGACATTAATGCTTCGACAGTAGCGCTGTCTGTCGGATCCGATGTGAAACATTCTAAAATCAACAACTACTTATTATTAAAAAAAAATAATTAAAAAAAACATTTTCCAGGAGACCAAATTGTGAATCTAAACCATTCTCGAATTCCCTTGAACACGCACAAAAACTTTCATCAACATCGGTCCAGCCGTCTAGAAGAAGGAGTTCAGTAACATACACACTCACAGAAGAATTANNAGATACGTAATCAGCCCCCAGGTTTAACAGTGTCTCAAGGCCCTGGCATGTAGCTCGTAAGAGACTAAGGTTAAATTGGTCATTACTGACGTGACCACTGGTGGTACAGTGCTGTGCAGCATCTTGCTCGGATAGGGATTCACCACCTTACCTATTCCTGCCGCCATGATGTCAGTAGCATGTTTTGATTCGGAGGGTATCCGGTAGACTTGCACATCAAGCCTAACACCCGAACTCCCTTTTTTTGGAATGACTAATGTGTTGCCAACATCGCGGTTTTTACAAATTCACCGGGCCTTATCACGCGGACCACAGGATAGTGACGTACCTATAAAATCACTAGTAAACAAAGATTTTCCCAGAGGCGTTTAATATTAATTATATTCTTAGGTATCTTTGACTTCACCACAAAAATAATAACATTTACGTTTACACACTTTTTGTAGCAAACACGTGTACTTATCCACTATACACTTTATTTAACACTTTACGTTATTCTTTAGTCAACCGGTTTTATTTTTTACAGCATCATCAGGGCTTTTAAGTTAAAGATAAAAAGACTGTTTTAGTTTAACGTTCAGTACTTATTTGGTAGGATGTTACTTACGTTTGTTTACCTCCCGTTATCCAAATAAATGACGCATGAATTCTCCTTGTTTACATTTTTTTTTTACAACAAGAACAACAGTTAGAAAGAAGTTTAGTCCACGCCTGGACCGCTAGACCACACAGGCAAAACCATTGTAAATATAATTCATTGTTTTTGTTAAAAATCATAAATATTTAATTATTAAGAAACAAGTGCTAACTTCGACTTTTTATTTATCGTGTGTTTATACCTTAGCAACAAAGATTATCGCCTCTGTGGTCTAGCGGTTCAGTTGTTGGACTTGACTGCATGAGGTCCCGGGTTCAAATCCCGGGTCGGGCAACAAAAGAAAATTGGGTTTTTTCAATTTTCTAATAAAAAAAATGTTGCTCGGGATAGGATATGTGCCCGGTTGGCGATAGGCTTGCCACCTATCACATTGTGGGACTTAGTGTCTTCGGCTAGTCGTGGGTGCCGCGGTTGTGCCTCTGCCTACCTCTTCGGGGATATGGGCGTGAAGATACTACAACAAAGATTAAAAGTATGTATATTTTCCAGTGGCAGAACAAAGCTATTATTTTGTCGCTTAGTGAAATTCAATTTACAAATGAAACATGCCATACAAATACAATAAAAATTGTTAGCGATATGTCTTGTTATGGTGATTGGAGAAAAACGTATGTTCACGTTGAAAATATATCCTACAAATAAAGTTAAAGTAGTTATGGTGTCTTTAGATCACACCTTTATTTACAATGTTTTACATTTCTCCTCCGGTAGCGTAGTACATACCTAGTTATTCACTAAAGTTAATGGCTTAAAGCTTCGCCAAACTTGAAGTCACTTAAACACAATGGCTGTATCTCATTTAAATTCAAGATAGTGAGAAAGGTGAGAATACAATGCTATTGAATTTAACCTCCTCCGATGCAAAAAAGGAGTGCTCTGCTATTGTATTCGGTTTTTGACAAAGATTGTAGTATCAAAAAATTCCAAATGGATAACCAGGTTATTTTTTTTAATTTGACGGTTTATTTTAACCTAATATTGCTAACGTAAAAGTCTTTTATAATAAAACTGCATTTTCCATTTCAGAAGGAAATTTTCGATTTTCAAAAGGCTGCTTTCGATTTATTTTCGAAACGTAATTGCGTAACAAACTTTCGAATGTACATGCTATGTGGCGGGCCTAATCTGTATCTCTACATTTAAAAATTAATCCCCATTTCGCGTGGTTATCTCATCGCGCCTGAACAGGTGGAACAATCTTGTTCTTTTTTTTTATGATATTGGAAGGCAAACAAGCAGACGGATTTCCTGATGGTTAGAAATTCCCGCCGCCTAGAGACACCAAAGGTGGTAATGGTGCGTTGCCAACCTGAGGCCGGGATGTTAGGCCTTGAGCAAAAGTAAGTTTAGCGGCTACCTTACCCTCCGAACCGGAACACGTCATGACGTTATGGCGGCAGGAATAGGTAAGGCGGTGGTACCAATCCGGGTGAGTCGCTGCGAAACTCTACCACCTAGTCAGATGTTACATTGTTAGTGACGGTAAGCCTTTGCTCGCCTTTTACGAGCTGCTTGGCACAGGAAGGCAGATGGTCTATTCTACAAAAGGAGCCCGGACCAACACGGGTGAAAATCATTATGTTTTTAGTAAATCAGTCATTGTCAAAAGATGGTTCTTATGACGAGTAAAACCGGAAAAAATGGGGGAAAATAGGAAAAAACATTTTTTTTTCATACCAACAGCTGTCAGTGGCTGTCAATATCAAGCGATACGAATACGAAATTTGTTTATAGATGATAGCTTCTCCGGAACCTCTAGAGACCGGAACTTTTTTTTTAGAAAAAAATATAAGTTTATATTGTAGTTAAGTACAAGGGGTGGCATGAAGACTAAGAGAACTTTTCTGATGAGTTTTCGTCCAAGTACTTATACGAGTACATCGGGACTATGTCTTCACCCAAAATTACGCGCCAAAATTCAAATTCACCATAAACAAAGAGAACGGGTTTTTAAAAGTCTATGTATTCGTCTGAGGATACAGGGTCTCTAGAGGGCATGACAAGCTAAACTTGACCTAATAATAAATTACAAAAACACTAGGCTTACAAAACGCTTGAATTGTAATCCTTCATAAATATTGCTTTAAGGAGTGAGTTCCAATCGTTTGCAGTGCGAAAGAAGAAACCAATTTTTTGGTTCTAGTACATTGGTTGTGGTAGCTATTCATCAAAATACCTTGTCCTATAGAGATAATTTCGTTAAACACATTGATATTAAATCAATGGTTAAACACATTGATATAAAATCAATGGTTAAACACATTGATATAAAATCAATGGTTAAACACATTGATAAAGTGGATGGATGGACACCCGGGGAGACCAAGGCTGACATTTCACGATCAGATCAATCGGATATTATCCGAGGGTGGTGTCAAGAGTCTCCGAAACAGGCGTGTTTGTATGAAAATGGTAATGAATGTGAAGGGAGCAACACAGGTTGGTCAGGATCGTGTGATCTGGCATTCGATACTCTCTGCCTACCTCGTAAGGGACTTGGCGTGAAGATATGTATGTATGTATTTAAAATCAATAATTAAACACTATGATATATAATCAATGGTTAAACACGATGATATAAAATCTATGGTTAAACACGATGATATAAAATCAATGGTTAAACACGTCATCTTTTATTTGCTATGGGTACGCCGCGCCGCTATAAAACCTTCGCATCGCCAATCTATGTTCCACATTATCGTCTATCACAACGGCTGCAGTTGCGTACACATTTGAACGTTGCAATCGATTGCAATACTCATTATAACACGCATTGTCGACTCAGCACCGGGGGTACATGTATACTCGTCGGCAAGATTTACCTCGTGGGACTTTTGATATTTCCACATCGAAATATAAACGATGTAGGCCATCCACGTTTACATTGGCACATGGTAGGCCTTTTGTTGAAGATTTTACAATAACTTCGCAATAATGTTATAGAAGAACTAGCGGCCCGCCCCGGTTTCGCACAAGTGTAAAATATACATATAAACTTTCCTCTTCAATCACTTTATCTATTAAAAAAACCGCTTTAAAATACGTTGCGTAGTTTTAAAGATTTAAGTATACAAAGGGACAGAGGAAGCGACTTTGTTTTATGCTATGTAGTGAAGATTAACGAAACAGTTATACAATGCGAATGTGGGTGGATATAGGTACCCGGCGAGACCTATGTTTGACATTCCAAGATTGATTTCAGCATTTAGGTACTCTTGTACACAATGTTTTCCCCGTGTTGGTCCGGGCTCCTATGCAGAATAGACCAACTGCCTCTGTTGCCAGGCAGCTCGTAAAAGGCGAGCATAGGCTTACCGTCACTAGCACCGTGGTGTAGGTGGTAGAGTTTCGCAGCGACTCGCCCGGATTGGTACCACCGCCTTACCTATTCCTGCCGCCATACGTCATGGCGTGTTCCGGTTCGGAGGGTAAGGTAGCCGGTAAACTTACTTTTGCTCGAAGCCTAACATCCTGACCTCAGGTTGGCAACGCACCATTACCATCTTTGGTTTCTCAAGGTGGCGTGAATTTCTTGCCATCAGGAAATCCGTCTGCTTGTTTGCCTTCCTATAATATAAAAAAAAATGCTGGCGAGACATTGCCACTTACAATAGTAAATTATTTTATCATATTCCTTGAATTTATTTGTAACTAAATGTTAATAATCCGCTAATTCTGTGTTCAAAAGTACCTAAAGTGACGTATACGTTTCCAATTTCCAATTCTCATGATATCGACATGCAAGACTCAAGAGTAACCCTATAATCGTCTCTGTGGTCTAGCGGTCCGGGTGTTGGACTTGATTGCATGAGGTCTCGGGTTCGAATCCCGGGTCGGCCAACAAAAAGATAATTGGATTTTTCCAATTTTCTAATAAAAAAATGTTGGTCGAGATTGGAAATGTGCCCGGTTGGCGATAGGCTTGCCACCTATCACATTATGGGACTTAGTGTCTTCGGCTAGTCGTGGGCGCCCTGGTTGTGCCTCTGCCTACCTCTTCGGGGATATGGGCGTGAAGATACTTTTTTTTGAAAAGTAACGCTACAGGTTGACTTAGGAGTGGAGGGGTTTTTACGCGGACAAAGCTGCGGTCTGCGAGTAGTGTACTTTTGTCGCATGCAAAGGTTAGTGAAGTATGTACGTAGTGACCCAATTGTAGCTTGCGTGTGCTAGTGTTATGGACGAGTGGTTTACGTGCACAAAGGTTTAGCAATTGAGGGGGCATCTGAACAATAAACAAATCATGTCCATTAAAAGATCATAGGGATTCTTTGTCGGAGGGATGTGATGACCTCATCGCCCGTTACTGGAGTAATTTAAATCGCTGGATTGTTGTTTTATGATATTGGAAGGCAAACAAGTAGACGGATTTCCTGATTGTGAGAAATTCACGCCGCCTATAGACGCCAAAGTTGTTCATGGTGCGTTGCCAACCTGAGGCCGGAATGTGAGGCTTCGACCAAAAGTAAGTTTACCGGCTACCTTACCCCCCGGATTGGAACACTTTAACGGCGAGCACTGACGTTATAGCGGCAGGTAATGTTCTACTGGTTGGACGACTCAGTAGAATATTGTTATGAATGCTTCGAAATTTGTCGTTGTAGTGTTTTTGGTTGGAGCAAGGGTAGACTACACACCAAAAGAGGCATTAAAGGAGATAAAGACGGTTGTAAACACGTTACACTAAAGGTAACCTTGGACGAAACTTTGTTTTCATCTTGCGATAGTTACAATACAATACAATAACTAGTGTGCACCAAATACAGAGAAATTACAAATACATATTAATAACTTTAACTAAGAAGATACACAAAGGCGGCCTTATCGCCAAGTCAGCGATAAAATTAAAACTAGTGGTCGCCCATTGCTCTAAACTCGACCATAATAAATTTTAATATCTTGTTGATAAGAACGCCATCTTCATTTATCAAGACAAACTACCTTCGTTTTTTCCAAACTTTTTAGTGCGCCATCTGTGATGTTTTACCTTTATCATCAATATATATTTTGTTTGTGTGTGTCAAATGCATGGTAGTGTGGGTAATGTTTTATTTATTGATTTAATGTACTTTTTAAGCATTATTATAAAAAATAATTAGCGTTTTGTACTTCTCCTACACATAAACTATAAGTACGTAGTACATATTATTCTGTGCTATAAGTGTGCCAAATTTTATGCTCCTGCGTCCGCGCAATTTTTTAAAAAAAGGGGTCCAAAGTTTTGACATCACGTACCTATTAATCTATAATCTATAACATCAGCAGTTTGCCACGTGTATTTTAAAACAGCAGGAAATCGTCAGCTTGTTGGCTTTCCTATAAAGTGCGCCCCTTTAGTAGGTATCTAATAATGGTATAGCGATTCAGTACATCGAAAAATCGAGCCCGGCCAATGTTTTCTTTTCATAACTTTTTAAAGCTGGCATTGAACTCGTTAGATATTCAGCCAGAATAAATTACAACAACAAAATCTAAGTATTGCAAAAATGAATTCTGATTCTCAGTTACAATTGTCTACAACTATATTTTCTAAACTGTCGGTGCCTCGACGCTGTATATGCAGCTGCAGCTTATCTCCCGCCACTGACTGGGCAGCTTACGTAATGTGCTGGTACGTGTCGTACTCCAATACTTACTAATCGTGGATTGTCCTATTTATGGTGCATATAAACCAGCTGCTTTTGAATCAATATCTCGCTGCAGTTGTGTAACTTTATACTATCTCAGTTGTTTGGTGGTTTATTTGATAGTTTTAACTGTCCTATTTAATATTATAAAAGCGAAAGTTTGTATTTTGTTTGTTTGTTACATCTTTACGCAAAAGTTTCTGAACTGATTATTATGAAATTTTGCACACACATACATCGAGAGTAAAAAAAAATGTTAATAATGATATGCTCAATCTCTAAGCAGCAATATGATCTCGCAAGTCGCATTGCCTGCAAGGTTTATCCTATTAATATCATAAATGCGAAAGTTTGTCTGTTTGTTTGTTACTCCACGCAAAAAGTGCTGAATCGATTTTTATGAAATTTGGCACACTCTAAGAGGGTAACTTGGGTTAACACATAAGATAGTTTTTATCCCGAAACAATGTTAATGTTGGAAAGCCGCGGGTAGCAGGTAGTTTAAAATATATTTCTGCTAATTTAGGCCATCTCTCGAGGAAGGTTATAGGCTAAAATTTTATCGCTCTACGACCTTCAGGTGCGGAACGGTTCGGCGTTATCGAGAGGCAGTTGATGTAACGGAGAATGAACGTTTTTTTCTTATGTCGATTATTATATTATATTATTGTATGTATATTATAACAGTTACGGACACTAACAGTGCGTTGCCAACCTAGAGCTGTAAACGAGATCTTAAACGGGAAAATGACAATGGTGAACGCATTTACCTTTTTTGACTTTACAAATCTTGCCAAGAGGTTTCCACACTACGCTCGCTTTTTACAAGTTGACAGTTAAGGCACTCTAAAATTAAATACCTAATTAACATTAAGAAGACCTGAGAGTACACGCTTCATAATATTACATACTAGCCTGCGGCTTTGCCTGCGTTTTCACAGGAGACCGTTGTGCGATCGGGATTAAAAGTAGCCTATATGTTAATCCAGGTCACTATCTATTTGTATTCCAAATTTCAGACAAATCCGTTAAGCCATTCGAGCGTGAAAGAGTAACAAACATACACACATCCTTACAAACTTTTGCATTTATAATATTATCCTATATCCTACTAATATTAGTAAGATAGTAGGTATTCACATCTCAACGTAGTAAGTTTTAGTACACCAGATTCACAGAGAAGTCTTACCCGTATTTGTCCGGGCTCCTTTGCAGAATAGAGCATTTGCTTTCCTACCTAGTAAAAGGTGAACATAGCCTTACCGCCACTAACACCGTGTCGTCCTGCTAGGTTTGGACCCGGGGTGGGGTGGGACCACCGCTTAATTTACTACTGATGCCATAACATTATTGCATGCCATAGACGTGTTCCGGTTTGGAGAGTTTGGTAACTGGTAAACTTACTTTTTTTTTCTGTAGACCTAATAACGCGGCCTCAGATTGGCAACTTTGGCAAATTTTGGTGTCTCTAGACGGCAGAATTTCTTACTATCAGGAAATCCGTCTGCTTGTTTGCCTTCCAACATCGTAAACAAAGATCATCTTAGTTCAGGTACACGATGACCATCTGTTGCTAGCCACAAGATATCCAGGTCACTGTGGCGAGAGGCGTTGACGACAGTCCAAAAAGGTGACCTGTCTAGGTGACTCACCATCACCACACCACAATATTGGCCTTGTGATCTGCGCCTCAAGGTTGAATTT
Organism: Calephelis nemesis; assembly: GCA_002245505.1. Lineage (NCBI taxonomy): Eukaryota > Metazoa > Arthropoda > Insecta > Lepidoptera > Riodinidae > Calephelis > Calephelis nemesis. Next base: position 45,685 of record NJDD01007522.1, read on the forward strand.
GGTACTGATGAAGAGGAAACATGCAATGTTTTCACTTGGTGCTACAATGTCGAATAACTGTGGTCTCTGAGTCAAACTCGTTGTGGATGACGTCACAGTCTAAGTTTTTTGACCCCTCTCGTTTTTTGTCACGTCTTCGAAGTTTGAATATATTATATACAAAACAGTAGTAAGTAGAACAGTATATAGTGTACAGTAGTGCTACTTAAATTATGCGTTTCGACTTTCGGACTAATTAAAGATAAAAAAGACTCAAACAAACTTCCTTCATTTTAAAGTCGGTTACGACTGTTAGCTTGATCGGTTGCTAGCTGCTGAGATAACCGATACAATCAAGATTATGCCTAATCTATTGAAATAGATAATACTGCTTCAAAATGTAATTAAACGATTAGATCTCTATTTGAATGATTGATGTACGTAATTCAGAGTTCCATTTGCTTGGTTTCCGAATACGAGCAATGTTCTTTCGCTTTTGGTTTAGTTTTCTAACCAGTGAACTAGAAATTATGGACTAAACTCAACGCACATGGTTGGTAGCCCAATGTGATAGTATTATTTTACTGCACTTTATTAAGGGGGCGTCCATTAATTACGTGAGGTGTTTTTTTACAATTTCTGAACCTCCCTCCCCCCCTGGTGAGATGTCGTGAGATTTTATTCAACCCTCTCCCCCACCCACCAAACTCACGTGAGATTTTTCAAAATGCGGGTTTCTTATTTAAACGTATTGGATTGTTACAGCAAAGGCTTTTAGGCTCAAGTGATATTATAGGAACCAACATGCCCGTATAATTTTCAGTAAAATCGTCTTGGGCAATAGCTCTTATAAGGCGATTAAATCTTATATTAAGCATGCACAGTATAAATGAAATGGACCAAAATAGCATATTTTTTATGATTAAAGCAAAAAAAAATACGAGATATTAGCCAAGACTGTTTCCAACGTAAGATTAGGTGAGATTTGAATCGACCCACTCCCCCCTTAAACATCTCACGTAATTTGTGGACGCCCCTAACCAGTGTAAGGATTTTGCAGTCTATTTTTTAAAAAAAGTATATATTATTTTCTTAAATGAAAAAACTATGCGTTAAAAAAAACGGGGAGTTCTCAATTCGACCGTTATATTTTTTTATGTATGTGCACCGATTTCTCGGAGGTTTCTGAACCGATTTTCGTAATTCTTTTTTTTATGCGGAATAGTCTCGAATTGGTCCCATTTTTCCCATCCCGAATTTGATTCAGGTAGGCCCATTACTTTTTATTTTATGACCATTTTTTATCTTCTTTCACCTATCCCGATGTTTATTTTTATTAAATTAAGTCATATCAGCAATAATTAAATAAAAATAACAACGTTAATAAAACAGACTTCAAAACGAAAAAGTAAAACATAATTACTAGGTGGTAACATAATTTACTAGGTGGTAGAGTTTCGCAGCGACTCACCCGGATTGGTACCACCGCCTTACCTATTCCTGCCGCCATAACGTCATGACGTGTTCCGGTTCGGAGGGTAAGGTAGCCGGTATACTTACTTTTGCTCGAGGCCTAACATCCCGGCCTCAGGTTGGCAACGCACCATTACCATCTTTGGTGTCTCTAGGCGGCGTGAATTTCTTACCATCAGGAAATCCGTCTGCTTGTTTGCCTTCCAATATCATAAAAAAAAATAAATAATAATAAAGATTTAATATCAATTATATACTACATATTATTTATATGTGCCACTTACTAATAGGTTTGAAGTCGTATGTATGTACGTACGTACGTAACGTATTTTTTTTATTTAATATCTTAAGTTACACTGTAGCATCCCGGTTTCCCTTTTCACACCATCCTCAAGTCGTGACAACTTCAGTCAAAGGGTAGGTGTTTGCCAATGTTGTATTCCGATTTAGTGATTTAAACTTACTTCGCGTTAAATTTTTATAATTTACTTTCAAATTTGCAAAATATCATTTACATCTTTGGTCAGACATTTTACCCTGTAATTTATGGCGGCGTATATTTCTTTTTTTAAATGTCAAACGTGTTGCTAACTTCACAGGAGTTTGATATATCAGGATGTTCGTCTGCTTTTCTGCCTTCAAAGGTATTGCTAGAGAAACCTTTAGAAGTTGTTTCCACAGTGATCAATCTTAATAATTATCTCTCAGCCTATTATTATTGACCGCCTTGCTGGTCGAGTGGCTAGCGTACACGCCTAACTACATCGACCAACCGCGAGGCTCGGGTTCGATTTCCGACGGGGGCTGGCATTTGTGTGATGAATATTTAGACGTCTGCATTTCCGGGTCTGGGTGTTTATTAAATTTATTCTTATATCTATTTAAGTATTTCTTTGTATTAGTATCGTTGACAACATTCATAACACAAGCATATAATATGTTTATTTTAGGGTTAGATTCAATTTGTCTAACTTGTCCAGAGAAATTTATTTATTTATCTCTCAGGCTGAGTCTTATTGTTTCGTTTTTAAATAATATAAACAGATATACAAAAATATACGTCTTCATAAATTCATATACCGCAATTTATAATTCATATACATTTAAAAAAAATTAATAGCAATAAATATGCAAAAAGCCGACTTCAATTCTTTCGTTATCATTTCGCAATTATTTTTTTTCGAAAGAGAATTAATGTTTCCAAGATGTTTAATATATATTATTACACCAGTTCACAATAATGCGTAGATCGAAAATCTACGCATTATTGTGAACTTGACTTGAAAAAACAAAATTTTGTCTATGACGACACGACTTAAAACACGTCAATATCAAATTTGTTATTTGTCAATTGTCAGACGTCTAACGTCTATCGCCGACGTCACGTTTTGTTTGGCACGAACGTTCTACGCTTTTTGAGTTTGACATTTATAAGCGGCCCGAAACGAACGTTCGTTTCAAGACGACGGTGGTTCATTCTAACCCCCCTGTAATTTGTGCGGTCACAAATTCGTCGCGTTTGAAATCATCTCCCGCAAACTTGTACGATTCTAAGTGCGGGCGACCGATGCCGCGGGAAACGCAAACAACCGCGGGCGCTGCGGGTGTAAAACGTGTAATGAAACGTTTTATATATAAATCTACATTCTACTGAACCCGCGGGCCGTTAACCACCGCCTAAACCGCTCTATTAATCTAAATTAATTCTATTATTACCTGATAAGTGACTTTTTAGTTAATTACTTTTTATTTTTGTCTATTTTGATGAAAAGTTATAAATCATTTAGTATAATTCAAAACTGCTTGTTGAATGTTTCGAAAAATAATGATCAAATTGCGACTTGCTGATGACATAATTGTGGTCGGTTTTTTTAAAGCTTTACTGCACTTAATTTATGAATTACTAGCTATGCCCCGCGAAACTCCGGAATAAAAAGTAGCCTATATGTTATTCTGGGTTTTCAGCTACCTACATACCAAATTTCATCGTAATCGGCTTTGTAGTTTTTGCGTGAAAGAGTAACAAACATCCATACATCCATACATACAAACTTTCGCATTTATAATATTAATAGGATTATCGTGGGTGATATCGAAATATTCCTCATTATACGGTTCAGCTCTTTCTATCGTGTGGCAAAATAGCACTACAGAATCAAAACCTTTAACAGTTCAATACAGATCTTTAAGATTGTTGGCAATCGTCTCAATAACCAATGGCCTTAGCTTTCACCAACCGACAGACCTACATTCGGTTATTTTAAAAAACTTCAATTGTTACGTGTAACCAAAGCGTCGTTAAATTGTTAATGTTTTTATTAATGGCTTTACTTACTTGCAACAGTAGGGTTACTTTTGAATCTCGATTTCATGCAAATTGGAAATTGGAATCGTATATGTGGCCAACGCATCGTTAAATTGTTAATGTTTTATGGTTTTTACTTGCAACAGTAGGTTACTCTTGAATCTCGATTTCATGCAAATTGGAAATTGGAATCGTATATGTGTCCAACTCATCGTTAAATTGTTAATGTTTTATGGTTCTTACTTGCAACAATAGTGCTACTCTTGAATCTCGATTTCATGCAAATTGGAAATTGGAATCGATTTGTGGCCAACGCATCATTAAATTGCTAATATTTTATGGTTCTTACTTGCAACAACAGTGCTACTCTTGAATCTCGATTTCATGCAAATTGGAAATTGGAATCGGTATGTGGCCAACGCAACTTTAAATTGTTAAGGCCCCATACTCAGTCAGCCAGAAGAGCCAATCACCGCGCTCCTCCGTTCCATGATTATAATGAACAATGGCGCTCTAAAGTAAACGTCTTAAGCAACAAATCACTATTTTTGACACTAGAAAAGTAATTTGAAAAAAAGTATGAAAACTGAAACACTTATCTTTTAGGTATAGTACTGATCTATGTTTATGTTAAATCTGGTGTCAATATTTTTACAATTGAAATAGACAGAAAGCAAAAGCTTTCAAAAAAGGGTTAACTTTTTGATTTTTTTCTATCGAGCAAAGTGAAATGAATCTTGTTTTGGAAACACTAGTCTAGTAAAGCATATTCATGTTAATCTTGTGTATTTTTGTCAGCAAGATCCATGATTGCTTTGTATGATAAAAACAGTAAACTACTGACGTATTTTAGCGTATATGGCCCCTTAATGTTTTATGGTTTTTACTTGCAGTAGGGTTACTCTTGAATCTCTTATCTCTATTTCATGCAAATTGGAAATTGGAATCGGATATGTTATTTGTTGTTCGGATATGTTATATGTTATTTGTATGTGTTTGTATGAAAAGGGTAATGAATGTGAAGGAAGCAAGACAGGTTTGTCAGGATCGTGAGGTCTAGCACTCGATACTCTCTGCCTACATCGTAAGGGACTTGGCGTGAAGATATGTATGTATGTATGTATTATTCTTACGTTCAGGTTCGAATAATACGTGTAACTTCCCACCCTCAAATCAAATATGAAAGTACTATTCCGATATGAGCTGCAAACTGCAAATGACGACAGTACGTGCAGCGAATACATAAACTGGCAGCAGCACATGCAGCGTCGGTTTAGCTTTAATGCAGTTGATGCACTTGCAGTCGGCAGTTGCAGTTGGTGTTTTATCTTTACAGTATTTTATTTTCCTTGTCCGTTTCACATTGACATTGAATAGATTTAAGACTCTGATATCTGGCAATGAGTAAGAATAATTACCCACCACTTGTTTAGATAAGAAATATGATGCTTGTCCGACGATGAGTTTGTTTGTATCAATGATACGTTATCTACGCTCTTCATAGAATCAGGCGGCACGGCGGAAATGGTCCATAAAAAGATAATTATATTATTGGAGTAGGTAATTGCTAGAAAGTTGCATAAGTATATGTATTTAGTGTAATGAAGATAAGATATACTGGTTTTTCCCCTCTCGTGTTGTACGTATTCTATTTGTTTTTCATGAACCGAGAAAACCATAAAATAATTCATTTCTATTGTCAGTTCTGCGTTTTGATGATCATCGCATCAGCTTCAGAACAGCTTGTTTCCAAATTCACGGAAAAAGTTCTCTAGATCGTATTTTGATACTTAAGGAATAACATTTATCTTAAAATCTTAGCCATATTTAATTAAAATTGTTAAATAATAATCTATTGGAGATATCCTATTTCATTAAAAAAGCTTTACAACCACGCTGTTGTAAAGCTGTTGCAGACACGTACTAGTATAGCATAAAGCTGTAGGTAAGATCCGCCACATATTCCCAGTGTTGGTCCGGGCTCCTTTGCAGAATAGACCATCTGCCTTCCTTGCCAGACAGCTCGTAAAAGGCGACCATAGGCTTAACTTCACTAACATCGTGACATCTGACTAGGTGGTAGAGTTTCGCACCGACTCGCCCGGATTGGTACCACCGCCTTACCTATTCCTGCCGCCATAACGTCATGACGTGTTCCGGTTCGGAGGGTAAGGTAGCCGGTAAACTTACTTTTGCTCGAGGCCTAACATCCCGTCTTCAGGTTGGCAAAGCACCATTACCACCTTTGGTGTCTCTAGGCGGCGTGAATTTCTTACCAACAGGAAATCCGTCTGCTTGTTTGTCCTCCTATATCATAAAATAAAAATAAAATAAATAAATATTATGTTTGCCTTCCTGTATTCTTTCAAGGATTCCCGTTTCAGAATCCCGAAAGGAATTTGTCGGTTATAAACTCAAATTTTGTACGGAAAAATTACGGATGTATATGGAAGCTTAATAGATTTGTATAAATTCTCTGCGTTCGAATTTTGGAATGTATTTAACGGACCTTGGTCTATAAATTCTATGAATGTTAAACATTTAGATAATGTTTCATGCTATGAAGTATGTACAAAGCCATTTGATGTACGAGTTATATATATACTTGCGAGAGATACAAGTACGTACCTGATCCTTGCTATTGTTATGCTCGTGCCGACAGCTGGTCAGATTATTCTTATCTTGATATCAAGATGGTTGTTCGCATATTGAAAGCAAGGATCTGTGGTCGCTATTAACAGGAAAAATGACTTTAAAAGTTCTAAATGTCTATTCCGCAGAATCAGAATCGTTTGTTTCTCTTTCCTGATTGTCATACATAATGTACATAATATTAAAATTAGTTTCCGGTGCACCGGGCGGCGCGGCTTGGATGAGACATCATCGGTGGAATTGTGCGAGTGCAATTTATTTAAATGCTACTCGCGAGTAGGTATGTAGTTATAAATAATTCAGAATGGGCTAATGATCCGTGCTCTGGCAGCGTCGCCTCCAGTGGGCTTTCTAACCGCCGACCCTGGCCTCTGCACTGTCGGTACGCACGATACGTCAACCAGTTTTTGCTGCTACGGGTTTCTAAATTAGGACACAGCTTTGAGAGTTCCGTTACTAAAATGGCAGACGTGGCCCTTTCAATGTAAAAGTATAGAAGAGTAAATTATGTAAAAAAGCAACGATATCCATGTATGTGATATGTCTATATCTATACTGATATTATAAAGAGAAAATATTTGATTTTTTGTTTGTTTGAAATGAATAGACTCCGAAACTACCGGACTACACTATCCCTGAGTGCCATAGGCTTTGTTTCATAAAAATCGGTGCAGTAGAAGCCAAGCTACGCAGGCGAAGCTGCGTGAAACTGCTAGTATATGATATGTATGCAGTATGATGAACATGACAATGATATTTATTACATCTAGAGAAATCCTCATGAATTAAGATCCCAGAACAAACTCAAGTTTAAGGTTTAAACTTTAATTTTTACTAATTTTAAACGTTTACTAATTTTAAGATGGTTTTATTTACTTTGTTGGTATTTATGTAACGGAGTAAGATGTGATTTTCACCCCATCACCCACAAATGAAACTTAACACGCTTATTTAAGGTCCGGGGTCAACACAATAATTAGTAAAAAAATAGATGGCCAGGTTTTTTAGATATTTTATAAAATCAGGCGTTACTTTGCGGAAATCAATATTATAACAGATGCAAAATTTCTTACGCGGAATTAGCAAAGTAAAGGCTCATTTAACGTCTGTTAAATAAATGATCATAATCAGAATATTCAGGATCTGCCGCTAAACCCAATATATCTCCTTTCCAGAACTTTTGTCATGTGCGATTGTAATATAATGTACCTATTAACATTAACAAGCGGATTCTTCGATACCATGCTCTTGTCATACTTAAATATTAAAAGTCTATAGGCGTTTTTGTATATAGTTGAACTAAAAGTAGAAAGTAATTTTGTATAGGTGCTTACGTTCAAATGAAAAAAAATAGTGGTTAAGAAAAAAAAAACATTTAAAAAAGGGGTACTAGTTTTCAATAAGTACTTTATTATCAGATATTGGGAACTACTTATCATAAAACATCAGAAAAAGCACCTTGCGCTTTTTAATGCATGACATTGATTGTTTTCTCTTAATTCAAAATGAGTGCATTTTTATTTGAACTTGTAGTAATTATTTTATACATATTATTATTTCATCTAGATGTAAAAGCGTCTTTTTAACTAATATTAGAATGTAGACTTATT
>NJDD01007523.1:0-11421 GCA_002245505.1 Calephelis nemesis
CTTCAATACACGTAGTTCCCGAGTCATCGTACTCTTTAACCAACAACATTTATCATTATCTACATTTGTCAATAAAATAGTTTACAAAATCTTAAATCTTAAATTTTCGAATTAACCCCCGCCAAAACATTTATATAATGTAGCTAAGAATCATCTCGATCACTTCAGCTTCCGAGCACAAAAATTAGCATCAAAATCGTTCCATCACTCAAGAACTACAATGCCTAAGACACACACACACGCAATTTTGCTAATTCTTTTTTTGTTGTTAGTAATAGTCAGGAGAAGGTTCTTATGAATAGAAAAACCTCCATGTTCTAACACTCAAAACTTGAAAATTTCTGGGCCGATTTCAATCATATTTAGTTTGTTAGATTCGTCTTGATCTTCACTACGCGTAAAATGGACTGTATAATTACTATAATTTAATTATGTATTTAGCGGAATGGCGAATCTTAGACACTTTGAATTTGCTTAAATTAATTTGCTAAAAATTTGCTTACTTTGACGTTAGATTTAATCTGTGTAACTTGTCCAGAGATATTTATTTATTGATTTATACTTACACATCTTCAAGCCAAGTCTCGTATGCGGTAGGCAGAGAGTATCGAGTGCCACACCTCATTATAACAATAATATAATAATTAATACCCAACTAATTGTTAGGTATTATTAAAATTTTAATGGAAACGTTCGGAAAGCACTGAAGTTATTCTTCAAAATTAGTTAACCCCATAACAAGAGTAACAAACATAAAAAAACCAAGGAGGTTTTATTAAAAAGCCGGTTGAATTAAATGTGTGTTGCTGTTTCAGAGTACAGAGTGATTAAGTGTTTCAGAGTGATTGAGCAGAAGGAAAGTGCGTGACTCGAAATACGTGTTAAAGTATTTGCTAACGCTAGCTGATATTTAAGATTTTAAAATAAATGTTAGCATTATTTAAGATATCACGAAACTTTGCAAAATCCCTAAGGTAGTTAAGAAGGTGGGAGCTACCTAAAGGTCTAAATTTAGAAGTGGACCGGTTGAAACTTCCAGTGTTGGCAATTCTGATCGTGAAGATAAGCTGCAATGACATGCCTGTCCAAATGTGGTCTGAGCCAGTGCGCAGTGCACGAAAATTATCTTGGAGCGTTCCCTTATATCATTTTATTAATTTTTTTGCCATACGAAATACTTGTGCTCAAGAGGGTACCGCGAAAGAAACACAGCAATAACTGATGTCATCAAAACAGTACAAGGTAAGTCTTGCTTTTTTGGAAGTATTAAAATTCCCTGTTCGTGCTTTTTTTGAGCTTCCCTACTCTCTTAAACCAAAATAAGACTGTGACTATAAATAAGGCAAAAGGAATAGGCAACGTGGTGGTACTAAATTTATAATAAATTGTACCAAATCTCCCACCTACTCTTGGTCACCACTCACCGCAGAAGTGACCGGAAAACCTCATAAAATGGTTTCAATTTGCCAAAATCGGAAAAGCTAGAGTACCCACACGTTTAATAATACCTAAGCAGACAGTAGTAGGTAGAACCTTCAACAATAATTTTCAATAGGACTAGAAATATATATCTACCCACATATCTTCACTTCAAGTTCACGGGGTGTATGTATACTATTCCTTGCACACACTTCTCTTACCCCTATCTCCCACATCGACGGTGTACCGTCCATCACATCTAAAGGTACTACTGTGATTTACAATTTTATCTCCTCGTTATAGGACTACATCGTCTACTATAACTCTTATCTACACTTATAAATTCAATTATAGTTATTAAATGTTTATAAATATATAATTAATCTAGTTATAAATATAAATAATTGGCTTAGAAGTTAAAGCATATATACCTTATTAAATAATATTTTTAATAAATGTTAAAATATTTGCACACCAAAATATGGTAGAATATGTTGATATACTTAAATATTTTTGTAACATCTCATTTACACACATATTTCCGCAAATAAATAATTTTCTTTCTTTCTTTCTTACGTCTCTGGCTACGTCTTTTTCGAATACCGTTATGTAAATCGATTTTCTTTCAATTCAAATGTAAGATTCTTACTTTAACCCCCGATGGCAATATAGGATATTATAAGTTTGACGTGGCAGTTATGTACGTGTGTTTGTCTACTGCATCATAACTTTTAAACTGATAAATTGATTTTGATTCTGATCTTTTTTAAAGCTGACATGATCGAGACGGTTCCTGGCTACGTTTTGGCGAGAGTATGCAGAACATTTTTAATTCTAGCGTTATTACAAAAGTCTTCCATAACTAGTCTAGAGTCCAGTGTTAGGACTTGCTACTCGGATAATTCAGAACCCAAAAGTTCAGCATATTTGCATAGACATTCCAGATAGATTCTCCCCCGTGTTGGTCCGGGCTCATTTGTAGAATAGACCATCTGCCTTCCTGTGCCACGCAGCTCGTAAAAGGCGAGCATAGGCTTGCCGTCACTAACACCGTGACATCTGACTAGGTGGTAGAGTTTCGCAGCGACTCACCCGGATTGGTACCACCGCCTTACCTATTCCTGCCGCCATAGCGTCATGACGTGTTCCGGTTCGGAGGGTAAGGTAGCCGGTAAACTTACTTTTGCTCGAGGTCTAACATCCCGGCTTGTGATTGGCAACGCACCATCACCACCTTTGGTGTCTCTAGGCGGCGGGAATTTCTTACCATCAGGAAATCCGTCTGCTTGTTTGCCTTCCAATGTCATAAAAAAAAGACCCTTTGAATTATTTATGTGCTCTGATAGAAAAACTGTTTTTTTTTTAAATAATAGACCCATAAGTATAAAATGGAAATAGAAAAGAATGTTATCTCAGTTAGTATTGGACAATGATAAGTATGCTGTATGTACGTCTACGATGAATAAAGTTAATTTGATTTGCCAAAGAATAATACAAAATTGTTTAGAAATATAATTAACATTTGTTATTTTTGGAACTACCCAAGATGTACCAAGTCTGACATAGCACCCAGCGTTGATATTAAACAGCCATGCCCATGCATACCCCCGCAATCGCTTAAAAATCAAATATCAAGTATATTAATTAAATGTGTTGTCGAAAATCGAACAAAGTCGAAAAATTGACTGAATTAATCCTTTTTCGCCGGCCTCTTAATTCTTGATGTTAATGACCCTTTTCAGCGAAACATTCTAAATGAGCTATTAAGTATTTAAATAGTGCATTATTTCAGTAATTAGATGATTAATTATTATAGGTAATAGCTATAAAAATACCTCAAATTAGTAACCGGTTGCAATGATACTTCTGGGATAATAAAATACGATCGGTACATTGATAAGCGCCCTCCATATGGTACTGTATATATACAACAGAACGCTTATATCATGCTTTATTTTTCACTAGCTGTACCCGCGACTTCGTTCGCGATTTTGAGGATATTTTACAAGTTTTGTGTTTCTGTGTTTAAGGTTGTGTAAAAATCTGTGAAGCACATACTCAGAACAAAAAAAAAAGATTAATGAAATAAATAAAGACAGACTGCGCGTTAACGAAACGTAAGTTTATTTTAACTTTTACCACCCTTCCACAGGGTTCTTTTTAGTGACTGGGATATAACATCCGTAGGAATATAGGAATCGCCTTCGTTCCCGAAAAGGTAGCAGAGGTTCATCCAAAAAACTCACCCAATTGTTTACCCAAACGTAAAATTGATTACCCAAATGATCTAAGTACCACAATGTGATTTGTGACCAACATATTGCTATATTCCATGGCGGAGTTTTTATATACCGACGGAAAGAGAGGTGTCTGTAAGTCTCTGTGTGTGAGTCTGTGGCATCAGAACTTTTAAGCTCAAGGACTTTTTTGACTAAAAGCTGACGTGATCGAAATGATTTTTAGCTTTTAAACAGATTATTATATAAAAAAAATAAATGTCAAAGTTTAAGCTACCGCTATCTTTGATTAAATTGAGAAGTAGAAGTAGGATTTAACATAATATGTTTAGTTTATAGGTAATTTTGGATTCATGTAAGTATGAGATGTTTGTGAATTTGTATAAAATAGTATTTAAATAAACTTATTGTATTTTAAAAATACAATAAGTTTATTTTTAAACACAATAAATAAATAAATAAATATCTCTGGGCAAGTTACACAAATTGAATCTAACCCTAAAGTAAGCAAATTATATGCTTGTGTTATGGGTGTTAGTCAACGATACCAATACGTAGAAATACTTAAATATATAACCAGAAAAAATTTAATAAACACCCAGACCCGGAAATACAGACATCTAAATGTTCATTACACAAATGCTTGCCCCCGTCGGGAATCTAACCCGAGCCTCGCGGTTAGTCGGTGTAGTTAGGCGTGTACGCTAGCCACTCGACCAAACACACACAAACAGATACACACACGCAATGAACTGTCGGCGGAAAAACATAACGAATAGTGTTGCCTTAACTTTAACAATTTTACTATTATTTAGAATTACATTTCACCTCCCGCTGTGTATTTTCTTGATTGTGTTGTGTGTGTGGAGTCCGATATAATCTCACGAATATCATACTCACAAATTTGTTAGAAATATAAATGTTTTAATTCTTAAGACGCCTCCACCGATAAACATTGACGATATCCGAGTGTTTATGTTTTGCAATTATTAGCCTCGAGTATTTAGGTTCATACCAATTGTCCAGGGTTTTTTAAAGCACAATATGTCGCAATCGTTTGCTTTATAATTAGTTTTGTCAGGATGAAATGGTATTCTCATTCCTAAAGGTAGCAGTAACTTTAAGATAGGCAGCTACGTAAGCAGTAAATTATTTTATGATCCAGCAGACCGTTATGGCATATTGATGAAAGTATTGCTACTATTTGTTTGATACTTGAACTTATCCTATTAATATTATAAATGCGAAAGTTTGTATGAATGGATGTATGGTTGTTTGTTACTCTTTCACGCAAAAACTACAAAGCCGATTACGATGAAATTTGGTATGTAGGTAGCTGAAGACCCAGAATAACATATAGGCTACTTTTTATCCCGGAGTTCCCGCGGGATTGGGACTTACGCGGGTGAAACCGCGGGGCGCAGCTAGTTTCGTATAATTTAGTTAAGAGTTATGGCGCCAGCAGAGAGATACTCACACATATACTCTCTCTCTCTCTCTTACACATACACACACAACATACAGGCACGTCCTACTTGTGACACCCCGTTTTTCGCCGAGGTTGAAAAAAGACAGGTGAAGATCAACTAAACCAACATTTTTTTGATCCTTCTTAGTTTAAAAATGTTTGATTAGTCTCCCAAATTTATTTATTAAAAAAAAAATTATAAATAATTAAAATAAAAAAATATATCTGTTAACGGCTGGTCATATTTTTTTCAAATCCAGTGCAGTAAGTGATTAATTAAAAGTATACTTACTGGTGTAAAGCATGTGTGGTGTTACACAAGTTAGGATACATTTTGTGATCCTGCTCACTACGTTGTTAAATGTTTAATTAACAAAAACGATCCGTAACTATTTCAATAATAATTAAGGTAACGCTTAGTTATCTTTAGTTATAGGGTTAAAAATTAATGTTTTCGGTATAAGGTCACAAAGCCACACCATTTAAGATAAGGCAGCTGAGTATGGTAAGGTATAAACCAATAAATCATTTAAGGCTGCTTACTATGGGAATATTTTATTAAATTTCGCAACTATTTGCCCGAGAACTAGTCCGTCTGGGGTCACTGACCTCGGTTATAGGGTTAAAATGTATTCTTTTCGGTTCTTAAATCATGTAGCAACTACCTTTTAGATGAGGCAGCTGAGTAAGGATCGCCACAAATCAATAAATTATTTTATGACCCGGCTCACCGCGGAAATGTTGTGACGTTTTGATTTAACTTTCGCAATTAATTGCTGGGGAATTAGTCCGTTTAATTGCCTTGCGGTCGGCGACCTCTCCTCGTCACGAGATACGTGTTGGAGATAGTAAAACAACTTTTTTGTTGAAATATAGAAATTGCAAAATTTTTACGGCCTTTTGAATCATTAAACTGTTTTATTGGTTTTCGAATGGTCCGTTACGGGTGATCTCTTTCACTAGGAGCTGCCCGTGGTGCGAGATATCTTTGTCTATGTATATAAAAATCAATTGCTGTTCGTTAGTCTCCCTAAAACTCGAAAACGGCTGCACCTATTTCGATAATTTTTGTGTTGAATTATTTGTTTAAGTCCAGGGAAGGTTTGAAAGATAAGAAAAAGGAAAAAACTTGCGAGAAAACTAAGAAAAACAACATTTTACTTTTTCCCATACAAACTGAACGGGTGGAACGAAGTTCGCCGGTACAGCTAGTCTATGTATATAAAAATCAATTGCTGTTCGTTAGTCTCGCTAAAACTCGAGAACGGCTGGACCGGTTTCGCTAATTTTGGTTTTGAATTTTTTGTTCAAGTCCAGGGAAGGTTTAAAAGGTAAGAAAAAGGAAAAAGCTTGCGAGAAAACTAAGAAAAACAACATTTTACTATTTTTTAGCCGGGACAGCTATTCATAATATATTTATTTTAGAACTGGTTCGTGATATAGATGAATTTACACAAATTTTATAGAAAAAAACCACGTAATCGGTAAGAAAGGAATTAAATATTTCGCTACAGGAATTCAATCCTCGCTAGCTCAAACACCATCTGAGCTGGTGGACGAAGCCAGAACGGAGGAATTCAATCCTCGGTAGCTCAAACACCATCTGAGCTGGTGGGCGAAGCCAGAACGGAGGAATTCAATCCTCGGTAGCTCAAACACCATCTGAGCTGGTGGACGAAGCCAGAACGGATGTAAGAGTTTTAGTTGATGATGTAGTGTTGGAACAAGTGAATGAAATTGTATATCTTAGTTGCGCTTCTAGCAGGGATGGAAAGTATGTGGCCGGACTGTTATCGTGTAAGTCTACCAGCTTCTTTTCTTTTCTGGACCGGAACATGACAGCGTCATTATGACGATAGAAGCAGGTCAGGCTGTAGATCTCAAAGTAGTAATGACCGTTTTAACCTGAGCTCCCCTCTTACGAGTTGCCAGACAGCGAGTTTTATGGTCTACACGTCTACTACACAGAGGACCCGGACCATCAGGGAGGAATATAGACATACTGCTCTGAATGCGCAGCTCTAATGAATATGTTTAATTAACAGTGGTGGCTAATACAACTAAGAACACAATATCACTCTACCTTCGAGACACTTTTTTCATTAAAAATATTTTTGGGGACTATAATAAAAAGTAAAAGTATGGGGAGTAAAAAAAAATATTTTTTTAAAAAGAAAACCGTAAATTGATAGCTCTTATCCTTTACTAAAACCTGATTCAAGTTTGAGCCCTTTTTAGAAAACGGGCCTTAGATCTTTCGTCGGCAATCAACATTATTGGAACTAGCCTTGGTGGTTAAATAAACACTTACTAGTCAGGACCAGATTTAGGAGTGAGTGGGGCTACTGCGCTAAAAATAAAGGCCCCAAAGCTACGCTAATTTGGAAAGGTTAGCAACTTTAACCTTTTTGGTTCGAAAGAAATACATTCATAAGAGCTCGTCAATTTTCTTTTCAATTAGTATTTAATAAATTGGTTTTACATTCAACTTTACATACATTTGACAAATCTGTATCAAAGTTAATAAAAATCACCCTTTTCTAGTTACTCACTCTACAATAAAGACAAATTCTTGGCAACATTTTTTCAGATGTAACTTGATTTGAGAAAACTCTTTGGAAAAACTTGACAGATAAGGAACGCCGTTCCTTCGTTGCCTCTGTACTCAAGACCTCTAAATCCGGACCTGGTACTAATTACTATTACTAATAGCTCGAAGAAATTCCAATAAATTACTATAACAGGGCTGGGTGCATTAACAATTGAACAATAAATAAATGTAAACAAAACACTATGTCAAGGTTTCATGAATAATTCTAAACTCGTAGAGGAAATCTGCTAATTACTGTTATTGAAATAAAAGCCTATGGTATTAGAATATAATAGAAATACTTTATTGTTAGTGCTGTTGTGTCAGTTTGAAGTCGATGTTATTCAAAGAGCAGTTAAAGCCAAACCGCGTTGTAACTGAATTAACGTTTGGTTAGTGCAAAATTATTAAAAGACATTTCTAAGAGCTTCTAGTTTTTTTCTGTTATAAGAAAGCAAACTAAAGTAGGTGGCTCTTCTCATGGTATTAAAGTAATACACAATCGTTACCAATCTAAGCGGTCTATTGCATAGCACTCTTTCTCCTAAAAACTATTTGCTATTTAGAAAATACTTGTAAGTAAAAATAAAATAAGAATATTTACAGCCGTACCCTCGACGAGGAAGATGTACGTTAAGAACATTAGAAAGAAAGAAAATTATTTATTTGCGGAAATATGTGTGTAAATGAGATGTTTAAGTATATCAACAAAAATATTTAAGTATATCAACATATTCTACCATATTTTGGTGTGCAAATATTTTAACATTTATAAAAAAATATTATTTAATAAGGTATATATGCTTTAACTTCTAAGCCAATAATTTACATTTATAACTAGATTAATTATTTATTACCAAAACATTTAATAACTATAATTGAATTTAACCCTGTCTACCGTAAACTACCACCGTTTCCAAACCTAGCCAGACAAGAGAAGAAACGGCATTGCATTAATTTGTATCTAACAAGTATGAAAACGTAAAATTAATTCAAGCTTTTTATATCTTGATCTTGATTTTTTTATTTTCGTCAATAAAATGAAGACTTTTAATAAATATTTGACCTTTGAATTTTTGAACGCTGTTAATAATCGTATTATGGTAGAAGGGACACTTTGCAAAAGCTCATAATTAGAATAGGAAATAAAGCTTTTTTATACCCGGAAAGTAGTGTACAAATGGATTTTATGTATTTTTCTAGTTATTAGATATTGTTGCGATCTTTGAACTGCTATATAGTTTCGCGTCCCACAGAAAGTTATCTTTTTGTTATCTAAACTTACCAGTACCGTTACCGTTACCGGTAAATTTACTTTTGCTCGAGGCCTAACATCCAGGCCTCAGGTTGGCAACGCACCATTACTACCTTTGGTGTCTCTAGGCGGCGTGAATTTCTTACCATCAGGAAATCCGTCTGCTTGTTTGCCTTCCAATATCATAAAAAAAAATATCTACCAAATTGATGTTGATCAATTAATGTTAAAATTACGTTAAACAATGGCAAGGAATATGATATTCTTGACTGGCCTTTATTAAAGGACTAAAATAGTATTCAATTTGAAGTTTACAATGATTGTAGTTGAATAACGTTTAATATTATCAGTTAATAATTCTTATCTTATCGGTGCAGACAAAGCATTGATATGAACACCGTGCTAGATATTTACAAGTAGGTACATCTCTTACTTTCTTAATTAAACATGAAAGAAGCTATTAATGACCAAATTGATGTGAATTCTGAGTGAATTATCTGGCTTCTCTAACAAACTACGTGTTTTTTTTTTATGACATTGGAAGGCAAACAAGCAGACGGATTTCCTGATGGTAAGAAATTCCCGCCGCCTAGAGACACCAAAGGTGGTAATGGTGTGTTGCCAACCACAAGGGATGTTAGGCCTCGAGCAAAAGTAAGTTTACCGGCTACCTTACCCTCCGAACCGGAACACGTCATGACGTTATGGCGGCAGGAATAGGTAAGGCGGTGGTACCAATCCGGGTGAGTCGCTGCGTAACTCTTCCACCTAGTCAGATGTCACGGCGTTAGCGACGGCAAGCCTATGCTCGCCTTTTACGAGCTGCCTGGCACAGGAAGGCAAATGGTCTATTCTACAAAGGAGCCCGGACCAACACGGGGGAATGATGATTATTTCAGTTATCTCCGGAAACCTTAGGTATATGCTGACAGATGATCAACACAATTATTGGTCCAGCGCAACATAATGTAACGGTTTGGACTTGGCGTTAGTTAAACTTGACAAAAATATTTAACGTCGACTAGGAAGTAAAAAGGTGTAATTTGAAAATCTTATTCCAAAAAAAAGTATCTTCACGCCCATATCCCCGAAGACGTAGGCAGAGGCACAACCAGGGCACCCACGACTAGCCGAAGATACTAAGTCCCACAATGTGATGGGTGGCAAGCCTATCGCCAACCGGGCACATTTCCAATCCCGACCAACATTTTGTTTTATAAGAAAATTGGAAAAACCCAATTTTCTTTTATTGCCCGACACGGGTATCGAAACCGGGACCTCATGCAGTCAAGTCCAACTACTGAACCGCTAGACCACAGAGGCGATACGATTCGATCTTATTATTAAAAAATGGATTTTTGTTAGTTACAATAAATGTTACAATAAAGTATTAAATAAATAAATAGATTTTGGCAGATTTTTCTTTATTTTAAACGACTTGAAAAGGAGATTGTACGGTCGACTCCTAATTTTTTATTAACATTATCGATATCTCCGCCATTTCTATACCGATTTTAAAAATTCCCTTTTTTATAACGTACGTACTTTCGAGGTGATCCCATTGGCACCAACTCTAGATCTGGTCGTGGTATCCCTGGGAAACCGAGGATATTACTCAATTTTGGTTTACTTAGATGACATTATTATTACAATTGAAGTCGAATTTGGCAGTTTTACTGATCTTACATTTTTTTGTAAAAAAAAAGTATCTTCACGCCCATATCCCCGAAGAGGTAGGCAGAGGCACAACCAGGGCACCCACGACTAGCCGTAGATACTAAGTCCCATAATGTGATAGGTGGCAAGCCTATCCCGACCAACATATTTTTTTTAATTAGAAAATTGGAAAAATCCAATTTTCTTTTTGTTGGCCGACCCGGGATTCGAACCCGAGACCTCATGAAGTCAAGTCCAAATACTGAACCGCTAGACCACAGAGGCGATACGATTCGATCTTATTACTAAAAATGGATTTTTGTTAGTTTTGTGTACAATAAAGTATTAAATAAATAAATAGAATTTGGCAGATGTTTCTTAATTTTAAACGACTTGAAAAGGAGATTGTACGGTCGTCTCCTAATTTTTTATTAATATTATCGATATCTCCGCCATTTCTATACCCATTTTAAAAATTCCCTTTTTTATAACGTACGTACTTTCGAGGTGATCCCATTGGCACCAACTCTAGATCTGGTCGTGGTATCCCTGGGAAACCGAGGATATTACTCAATTTTGGTTTACCTAGATGACATTATTATTACAATTGAAGTCGAATTTGGCAGTTTTACTGATCTTACATTATTTTATAATTGCTATTTTCTCGCTCGGTTAGGAATTGCGATCCTCAAGAAGACATTGTATGTACGCGGATCAGAATTAATTACTATTTAAATGGCTCGATCGCGTCGGCTTAATTACCAACTTCGATAAGCTATTATCACATAGTTTCTAC
>NJDD01007525.1:7367-22417 GCA_002245505.1 Calephelis nemesis
ATAAAGTGAATTATTTTTTAATTATTCATAAAAATCAATTGAAAACGTGTTCTTTTTAACGAAAAATCCCAATTGTCAATCGCGTATAACTCTAAAACTATTGAGTTTTTAAAAAAATGTTCAGAACAATTTTTCTTAAAATTTGTTCCTTTACCGATTTCCGTGGTTATTTTCCACAAAAAAATCCCCCCCTAGTTGGGGTGGAACTTACCCCCAGGCAAAAAGCACACAACGGGATAGGGTAGATTTTGCTTTTTGAGGTATTCCCTACATGCTGTCAAAATTTCTTGAAAATCTATGCAGGTTCAAAAAATTCGGAGGTGAAAACCGTGGTAGCTTGGATTAGTTGTCTTGTTTGTTTTTCTGTAAATACATCTTGAAATGAAATGTAGTATTTACAGAAAAACAGACAAGATTAAAAAATATGGACAGTAAAAAAATCACTATCATTATTTTGGAATATTAAATTGGAATTTTATACAAATTGATCTAACTTCAAATTAAGCAATTTATACGTCCGTGTTATGGGTGCTTGTCGACGATATTAATACATAGAAATACTTAAAAACACCCAGACCCGGAAACACGGACAAATGTTTTACACAAAAACCAGTCGCCGTCGGGAATTGGACCCGAACCTCGCGGTTGGTCGACGGAGTCAGGCGAGTACTCAAATCCCTCGGCCAATGAGGTGGTCATTATCTTAAATTCTATCTTAAAATGAATGAATAGCCTAAAATTGAAATAATGTTAAAATATATTTACCTGAGCTCGCCACAAATCCAATCACACTAAAATAGAAGGAGAGGAACTTCATCATCATGTAGATAGTAAGAGTACACTGGCAACCACAACTTGAATCCGAAGCTTCGACGCGACCGCTTCGATACGAGAACTATATTTATAAAGTTCACAACAACGTAAAATATATTTATATTAATGTTATCAGCTGTTACATTTTTACGTTATACCATCTTTTATCCCTTTCTTCTCACTCTTAAAGTGAGACAAAGCACACAAATAAGATATGTACACGCGCTGATTTAAAAGTATGAATATGTAAAGCCTGTAATTTTGAAAGGATAAATGGCAACGCTCTTCCCAAGGCTAACAAGGCTACAGCGTTGAGAATAATGATAATCTTATTGTCTCTTTTCTCAGTCTTGTCTCTTAACGAAAACTGCTCCTTAAATAAAGAACCAAGAAATAAAAAATAGATTAGCAAACCAAAAGTGCTTCCCTTAAACTACACAACTTATGACCGTTCGATTTTTGTATATACCTTTCTTTTAGTGAAGTCATTGACACGTAACATGTTACCTTTTGTTTCTGTGCATAAGTCAATCAATGCTTAAAATAAATTAAATTGTTAAAACAAGTCTTTAGCGCCCATATCCTCGAACAGTTAGGCAGACGTGCAACTAGGACACCCACGACTAGCCGAAGACTCACAGCACTGTGATAGGTGGCAAGCCCGTCATCTCCCAAACACATATCCAATCCCAAGCAACGTTATTTTTATTAGAAAATTGAAAACACACGTTTTTTTATTGCCAAATTCGGGTATCGAACCCTCAAGAAGTAAGGTCCGACTCCGAACCTTTAGACCACAGAGTCATTGACATTGAAAAATTTAATAGAAAATAAACATTGATATTTAAGTAATAGTTATGATTTTAAAGTAAAAAAAATGTTGATGTGTTTTTCAAGAGTTAATTTGTATACGCCAGACGGACGTCAGTAGTCCGGACAGATATGTCGTTTTATATTTTCATCTGCCCTTTTATTGGTCAACCAACGCAACCAAACGTTGAAAGTCTGTTTGTCCATTTATAATACATTGATACAACATATCTAAACGCTCAATTGAAATCCCTAAATCACACAAGTTAAACAGATAAGCATACTGACGCATATCATACTTAACTCTGCAGAGTACTCGCTATTGCTGTTTTCCGTTTCCGTGTTTTAGGGAAAGTTAGCCAGTAGATTTGCATACGACAAATTAGCACGATAAACATCTATTATAGGCGAATAGTTTCTTACAATCAGGAGATTTGATTCTTTGTTCGCTATCTAATAAAACATTTGCAGCCCGTTCCGGCTTCGTAAGGATGTACAAATTTACAATTTTGTCTATAAGTAACGAAGCCTATATTCATCAGGGTAAATATTGGCCTCTAATACTAAAATATGAGATGTATACGATAAATAAATTATTGAAACATTATGCATTATGCTTATAAGTGTTTGGTGTGACCAAAAATGAATCCCAATCCCTCTTTGTAATACTAGTACATTAAACAGTAAAGTATCTTCACGCCCATATCCCTGAAGAGATAGGCAGAGGCACAACCAGGGCACCCACTAGTAGCCGAAGTTACTAAGTCCCATAATGTGGCAAGCCTATCGCCAACCGGGCACGTTTCCAAAAATTTCAAAAAAATTCCCGGCCAACATTTTTTTTATTAGAAAATTGGAAAAACCCATTTTTTTTTGTTGGCCGACCCGGGATTCGAACCCGAGACCTCATGCAGTCAAGTCTAACAACCGGACCGCTCGACCACAGAGGCGACTAAACAGTAACAAATTCAAATAATTGTTAAGTACTACTAGTAAGTTAAACAGTAATAAATTTCAAATAATTGGAAATCTACGCGCGGGGCTTACCAATGTCATTATAGGTCCTGAGTATATCTAGTTTATCGTAGTAATGATAAAACTATGCTATCAGTTCGGGTTTATACTATCTACAAAACTTACTTTAGAAAAGGTTCGAAGTGTGATCTTCCGCTTATTTTGGTCTATGTCAGTCTAAAATCAAATATTTTTATCTATTTCTGTAGATAAAATATACCAATATCAGTGTATATACCAGTGTACATATGTTACCAATGATGACATATGGAACTGAGACTTGGCCGTTAAATGTGGGCTTCTTAAATAAGCTCAGAGTCGCTCAGCGTGCTATGGAAAGAGCTATGCTCGGTGTTTCTCTGCGAGATATGATCCGTAATTCAGTGATCCGCAAGAGAACGAGAGTAACCGACATAGTTCATAGAGTTAGTAAGCTGAAGTGTCAATGGGTAGGCCACATTGCCTCCAGAACCGACAACCACTTGGGAAGAAAGGTTCTCGAGTGGCAGACCCGCACCGGAGGACGTTATGTTGGACGTCCTTCCACCCGGTGGACTGATGATCTTGTCAAAGTCACGGGGAGTCCCTGGATATAAGCTACTTGAGACCATGACTGGTTGCACTCTTTGCGGGAGGCCTATGTCCAGCAGTGGACGTCCTCAGGCTGATGATGATGATAAAAAAAATTGTGTGTATACTTATGTACACGCGTTAGAAGTTATACTTCTTTGGCGTAATAAGATAAAAATCTTTTTAAAAATTTTATCTTTTGCCTTATTTTACATTTGTAGACAAAATAACACTAACCATAGAAATAAAGAAATATTGTGAATACAGTTGTCAGTTCTCACGCAAACATACGTAGATGTCCTTACTTTTACTTTGTTGGTGCCTTTTTTTGAAAAACTAAAATGTTATCTATAGCTAACTTCATCATGTCGGTTTTGCGTGACGGTGTGCGCGCGCATCGTAAAAATTTACCCTCATAATTTTTTCCTAACGCGCTAAAAGAAGTATAACTTCAAAAAAAAACGAAAAGTTATTTTAGAACTGTAATATTCAATCGTTTTGTATATTTTTACATATTATCACAGCTATATTTGATTAATATGCATGTGTTGTGCTTGTAATCTAATTCTTGTCATACATGATGCGCATGGGTTGGTAGTCCTTCTTCACACGAGCGTCAAAGTCGCTCATGTTGCGTCTTCGTATAGCATCACGTGCGGGGCCTTCAAAAGAATATTCTGCAGGTGTACATCCGCAGCAATGACAATCGCAGAATGCACATTTGGCCCGCACCGCGTCGTATGCACCTGATTGAAGATGTTTCCATTAAGTTTATATACATATAAAAAATAGGCAAACGAGAAAGTGGGTCGGTCACCTGATAGAAAGTGATTATCGCCGCCCACGGATATTCGTTCCTGGCCAGATTACTGGTGCGTTGCCGACTTTCAGGAAATGAGTGCGCTCTGTCCTTGAAGGTTTTTTAGTCGTATGATTACAAATTCGTTTACTTGGTACTCAATACTCTTTGCCGGTCTGTAGCGAGACTTGGCGTAAATATATGTATATATCTTATGCAAGATGACCTGTACGTTCAAATGGTTCACTATATTCCGGATTTAACGTAATTTGGTCACATTATACTGAGTGTTGTTACGTTTATAATTTCTGAACTATAAAACTTATGACTTGGAAAAGGTAACGGGACAATTAGTAAATCACATTATATAAATCAAAACCTTTATAACGTTAATAAATCACAGACCAATTTACATTTGGACTTTCACCCCTCTCCCATGGGACTCCTTTAGTGAGCAGGATAATAACTATCCTATAATCTTCTATATGAAATGAAATGAAATGAAAATTATTTATTTGCGGAATATGTGTGTTAATAAGGTATTTAAGAATACAACATATTCTACCACATTGTGGTGTGCAAATATTTAATTAAATTTAAGAAGTTACATATTTAATATATAAAATGTACATTTAAATCGCAGCACTTATTTACATTTTTAATAAACATGTTATTTATTTATAAACATAAGTTACATAATTTATTATAATTAAATTTAAAGGTAGATTAATTTTTAGTCCTATCTACCGTACACTACCACCGTTTCCAAACCTAGCCAGTCGGGAGAAGAAGCGGCGAAACAAACTCCCCGGCGACCATGATTTTGTTACTTAAATTAGGTTTAAATTTATAAAAAAATATTTATACATATTTTATTTATTTATGCTTGTCAGCAAGAAAATCTTTTACACTATAATACGTCTTCTCTAATAGCAAATCAAATACCTTCTTTCGAAATCTTTTTACTGGAAGTGATTTCAGACTATCAGGAATTTGGTTATATATACGAATGGACATGCAATATACATTATTTTTATAAATATTAAGTTTTTGATTAGGCACATGTAGTTTCTTACTATTTCTGAAGTGTGTAATTCTTAATACTTCAGCATTTGTATGAAACAAATGATGATGTTTATTTATAAATACACATACAGCCAAGATATATAAGCATGGTAAAGGTAAAATTTTGAGCAACTTAAACAGTGGTTTGCATGAATGTAACTGATTAACTCCACATATCGCCCGTATACACTTCTTTTGTACTCTAAATATTCTAATTAAGTCTACAGAATTTCCCCAAATGGGGATCCCATATTGCAAAATGGAAGAAACATATCCGTGATAAGCTAAGAGAGATGCATTCAGACGCGCTACTTCTTTTATTCTTCTTAATACATACACAAACCTATCAATTTTATTACAAAGTGAATCAATATGTGATTTCCAATTGCAAAATTTATCGATTTTTATACCTAGGAAGTTAGAAAAATCTACGTTATCTATAATAGTATTATTGAAAATAACATCTACTTTTCTAGTCTCTCTAAGGTATATAAGGTACCCAGTTAACCAAATTTTGTTATAAACGCTTCCGTGAATGCGCAAATCGTTTTTATGATACTGGCAGACGAATAGACGGACAAAAATATAAAATGCCTAATCTATGTCCTGCTTTTAGACACCTGAATCTATTTTTTGTAAATATCTTCAATGTACAGAATTCACTTTTCTACAGTTTTATTTGTATATATGGAGCATCGAACCGGTTCCCAAGTAATACGTACCGAACACAACGGGCTCTGAGATGACCCGCCGTCGTTAGAACGGCTCGCTTACCCGACCACGAACGACGCGATCTGTAAACTGTTTCTTGTACCCCAGTGACCTCTTAATATATAATATAAAAATGAATTGCTAAATGTGTTGTTAAGCGCATAACTTCCGAACGACTAAACCGATTTGGCTAATTCTTATTTTGCTATGTTAGATATTGTCAGAAGTAGGTTTTTGTAAAGAGAAAAACCGGGAAATTACAGGGAAAATCAGTACTTCATTTTTTCCCATACATACTGAACGGGTGAAACGAAGTTCGCCGGGGCAGCTAGTCTATAATATAAAAATGAATCGTTGAATGTGTTGGTAAGCGCATAACTTCCGGACGACTGGACCGATTTTGCTAACTCTTTTTTTATTGTGTTAGTTATTGACGGGAGAAGGTTTTCATGAATAAAACACCCGGGAAAGTTGCAAGGAAAATGGGAAAAACAGTACTTTATTTTTTCCATACAAACTAAACGAGTGGAACGAAGTTCGCCGGGACAGCTAGTATATTATACATATTAAATACAGTCCATATTACCCATCACAGTCCACCATCGAAGTTTTAATCAGCTGAATTCCTGACAAACAAAGGCTCGCGCCAAGACATGGTCCTTCGAGCCGGATGTGAACCATACTCTCATTGGTATCAAAATACAAAGTTCATGTCTCTCACCAAGTTTCATCGCCATCTCAGCAAACTTCAAGTAAGTGGTATCCACCTTATCATCGATGGGCGCTTGGCAGATCCTGACTACGTTCCGTGGTAGGATCGCGTACTTCTCGTTGATCACCACCCCACGAGTGCGGCCAAGCAGCGGGCAGGGACTGTTTGGGTACACTTTCTGTATCAGAAGAAGGTTTTTTTGGATTAAATATTAAAATACTTACTGCTACTTACCAACGTATTCTATGATTGATTGAATGAATTAATACACTATGAAAAGGTATTTATAAAAAAAGACCACTGCAACAAAATTAACAATTCATGAAGTAGCTCTATAGAATCTCTTTACTATTTTGATACATTGTATGTGAAAAAATAAATATAAATGTCAAAGCCGCCATCTTTAGCTTTTTAATATTACGTAGGTAGCAAAGGTAGGTAGGTACATAGTTGATAATATGATATATTATCATTCAGCTCAAGTATTCTAGTGT
The DNA here is from genome assembly GCA_002245505.1 of Calephelis nemesis. Lineage (NCBI taxonomy): Eukaryota > Metazoa > Arthropoda > Insecta > Lepidoptera > Riodinidae > Calephelis > Calephelis nemesis. The sequence goes on from NJDD01007525.1 coordinate 14,356, forward strand.
ACATTAACAATGATATATCAACTGAAACTCAATGATGTGAATCTGTGAAATGGACTAAAAACTTTCCTTACATGAAATATACATACAAAAAAGCGCAAATCGTTGCTTTACCAAAACTAGTGATCGCCCGATAATAAATTTTAATATCTTGTTGATAAGAACGCCATCTTCATTTGTCAAGACCAACTAATTTTTTCTAAACTTTTAGTGCGCCATCTGTGATCTTTCATCAACATCATCAATATATATTGTGTTTGTGTGTGTTACGTGCAGTAGTGTGGGTAATGTTTTATTTACTGATTTGATGTACTTTATAAGGATTATTATTGAAAAATATTAGCGTTCTGCACTTCTCCTACTCATAAACTATAACTGTGCCAAATTTTATGCACCAGCGTCCGCGCAATTTTCGTAAAAAGGGGTTCAAAGTTTTGGCATCACGTATTAATATATTATAGATTAAGAAGAACACTTACGAGTATGTACAGTTCATTATATACACAGCACTTACAGTTTATTGATTTTTACATAAACATTTTATACACCTTGGGCCAGCGACGGAAACACTCCTGAAGTGGTTTCCTCTCGAGCTTCAGCTCGCCTGAAGTGTTTTGCAATTGTCCTTTCCACCCTCGTCTCCTGTTCTTGCAAATTGGACGGCACCTATTTAAATGTCTTACTTCAATACAGTTAAAATATGTTTTTATACATTTTTACTTATTTGAATATGTAAGTTTCTTGATGATCTATCATCTATTAGACTACGGGCCCATGCCAAAAATAGATGGGTCATATGAACCACCAGGTGACATATATAGGACGATATAAGAGCATTAAATAATAAGATTCAGCACTATGCCGTCACCTGTAAGCTGTCCAACTAAGTGCAGGTGAGAATTCAAAAGTGCAGGTAGAGTAAGTCCGTTGTGGTCACTTATTTTCGTACGGCATTGCTATCGTCGATAGAACCATAACAAATAATAAGAAAGCGTGTAGTGCCGTACAAAATGGTGTGCCAGAAATCGGGTATTTTTTTTAAATTAAATTTAAATTTGGCCACTTGATTCTGTACGGCATCAGTTTCATACTGTTTCAGTACAGCTTCTACTCCAATGATAAATATGCCGTACAAAAATAAGGGACCACAACGGACTTACTCTACTTGCACTTTTGAATTCTCACTTGCGCTCAGTTGGACAACTTACACGTGACGGCATAGTGCTGAATCTTATTATTTAATGCTCTTATATCGTCCTATATACGTCACCTGGTGGTTCATATGACCCATATATTTTTGGCATGGGCCTGTAGTCTATATGTAAGGAAGCAACTTGCATTTTAATTTTGAGTCCTATTTTTTAAATAATGAAACAAGAAATAAAAAAGAAAAAGAAGTATATTCACGTAGGCAGCCCCGGAAAGGAAGGCAGAATCACAACTAGGTCACCCACGACTTGCCGACGAAACCAAGTCCTACAATGTGATAGGTTGTGTGCCAATCGGTAATCAGTCTTGTATTAAATTGCGGGCGACTTTTAAGAAGTAACTTAAGTCTGTATTAATTGCTATTCTGGAATTTGTTTAACACAATACCCATTTTTTTATGATATTGGAAGGCAAACAAGCAGACGGATTTCCTGATGGAAAGAAATTCACGCCGCCTAGAGACACCAAAGGTGGTAATGGTGCGTTGCCAACCTGAGCCCGGGATGTTAGGCCTCGAGCAAAAGTAAGCATACCGGCTACCTTATCCTCCAAACCGGAACACGTCACGACGTTATGGTGGCAGGAATAGGTAAGTAGGTGGTACCAATCCGGGTGAGTCGCTGCGAAACTCTACCACCTAGTCAGATGTCACGGTGTTAGTGACGTTAAGCCTGTGCTGGCCTTTTACGAGCTGCCTGGCAGAAAGGCAGATGGTCTATTCTGCAAAGGAGCCCGGACCAACACGGGGGACACTTTACCTATTCCTGCTAACATTTGAACCTGTCATGTTATAAAATTAAAAATATTAGATGATAAACGCATTATGCGTTTATCATCTAATATATACATTAAAAAACAGTAACCCACAAACTTACACACAAAATACAGTTTTGATGGCAGAAATTGGGTAATATCTGAGAGAGTCAATTCACGTTAGAAGATTTTATTTTTACACTGACTTTTAAACATTCCTATTTCTATGTGAGATTATCACATACCTGCAAAGATCCTCACTTTCTTTAAGATCGCTTTTAATTTTAGGTAGTTGTAACATAGTCCATTAATTTCTCCAAATTCAGACTTTTTCGAATATTTCCTTGTAAAGGCAACAACTCGGAAATCTCCGGCTTATTGTTTCTAAACTTTTGGATTAAGTTTAAAAGTCCAACCGAGATCCCTGTGTTTTACATGTTTATTACTTAGCGAGGATACTTTTAATGTATTGGCGACAATTTTTGACGAATGTTTCTGCATAGCAATAAAGTTAAATATTAAAATGAAGTGGGTCAGTGATTTTAAATGGACATAACGAACCAGACGCGGAACCTGTGACAGGCGTAACTGCCTTTGTGAAACTGACAGTTTGTTGAAAAATATTTTAAAGCATTGTCTATTACTGTATTTGCCTTCGAAGTACCCGTTATCTTTAATATAAAAATGAATTGTTAAATGTGTTGGTAAACGCATAACTTCCGAGCGATTGAATTGATTTGGATAATTCTTTCTTTGTTGTGTAAGTTAATGTCAGAAGAAGGTTCTTATGAAGAGAAAACCGCAGGAAAAATTGGAAAAACGATAATTTACTTTTGCCATACAAACTGAACGGGTGGAACGAAGTTCGCCGGGACAGCTAGTATATAATAAAATGATAGCTATTACCCGCGTTGTCTGCATAGGTTTTAATTAACGAGAAAGATACATAAACAAACGGAATTCCTGATCCAGGGGGTCTACCATAAGCTCTTAAATCAGGAATGTTTTAATACTACATCGACTTTTCGTACCATGACGTCTCTAAACAATCTTGTTACAGGATAATTTTACAATACTGCTACATAGCAGTTTTTGACGTATCATTCATTCATTCCGTACCATGATGTCAATTTTGACAGCCAGCAGTAATGTTTTTATGTCATAATTAGCGACCTTAAAAAAGTTAATATTTGCTAGCGGATTTAAGATTGTTGGACAAGTTGCCATCTAAAAAAGTCATAAATAAAGCATAAAATTGTTATTTTTATTTGATTTCGGTGATAAATGTATAATTAGACTACCAATTAAACATCGACATCTCAAAATTGACGAAACAAATTGGTGCGGGAAAATATTCTATATGGAGGAATCACACAAAGAAATTTGAGAATCGTCGATTTCTACATACAAGTGTTGAAGTGTTAACATTGGCTAATAATATTATGAAAAACAAATGGAAGCAATATTTATAAGAAAGAAGAAGAAGAATTTAAAAAAACAATTTAGTAGTTAATAGACAAATTTAACAAAACTCATTCGTTCAATGGAGTAATAAAACAAGACTGATTGAAATGGTCATGGTACAAACTAAAATAATAGTATTTTAAGACGGAAGTCTAACTTTCCTTTAACAGCACTGCTTTGTCAAAGCTTATGGTAGGCCCCCTGAGGTTTTAATGTATCCTCTTTGGTAAGTTTACCCACTACCCTAAAGCAAGATAAAAGCGAGCTCTAACTCTATGGTGGTAGCAAAAAGAAATGTTATCAATCACAAATAATCGTTGCAGGTAACAGGGAGGACTCTGCCAACTCGCAATTAAATTGTATAAACCATGTGCAAAAGATAAAAATAAAACCGATTCAAGTGAGTTAGTCTCTCAACTGATCACTTATTTTTCTTATACACATTTAGCTCAATAACTCACTAGATTTAATTTTTTCATCCCAAAGAACCTGTCGCATGAAAGTTTAAATAACTTTTGCGTGTGCATTCTGTCCCTTTCGCACCTAGCCCACACGATAATGAGTTCAAATTTTGAAAAATTAATGGTGGAATTTCTATTTAGTTGCAAGCGTTTTGAACTGATTGATAGTAAGTTTGTGTAATAACCAATTACAAAAGGTTTCGCAGCATCGAGGTTCAATATTGTCGTGTGCGAGGCTGAAAAATTGATGTATCGGATACTCGTAATGAGCGTCGTAAGTTTTTTTTAATATTAAGCTTAAAATAGCTAAGGAAACGTTCGTAAGGCTTTGTCATAATATTCTGTGTCATTTAGACGACTACTTGCCACAATAGGTACACGACTTCCGCGGAATTAGCAAAATAATGGCTTATTCTGTAACATGGAAACAGCTCAATTCAATAAATTTTGTCGTAATGGATTTCCGCAAAGGAATGCTTGATACTATTTTAATGTACTATATAATTTTTTTTTGTTAATTATGTATTAGTTAATTAATATTTATAACATTTTTTAAGCTTCTGGTCTACATACCTTGTGACAAAAGAGTGCGCTCATTTACGTGAGCTTTCGGATTATTTTCACCTACTGTAAAGAGTTTCTAACATTTACTATCTCTTTTAATGTTAATTCGCTGTTTACTTTATTTTGTTATGTGTTGGACTGAATAATTAGATTATTAACTCATTAATTAATATACTTATTAGTGACCATTGCTTAGATTTTTAATGTGTTATTGTCAGATTGAGAGTGAGGAGGAATTTTGAGCTGAAGGTGAAGACCAAAATCCAAAAGAGGATTTCCTTTTTTCATCTGAGTTTTACGGAGGTATTACGTAATGGCAGAGCCAGTACCCATTGGAATTTATTATCTGTAAATATCAATTGAAACCTTAGCGAACGAATGAAATTGTTAGAAGTTCGTAGAATAATGTGCCCGAAACTAATATTTGAGAGACGAATTCGTTTCGGTAACGAAACGAACGATCGTTTTGCCTGCGATTCTAAAACGAATCACGTTGCCCATCGTATTTAATATTTATAATTCACATAATTATAATGTAATAAATATTTCAATTTGATGCTATTCTTTTTGTAGCTTCCCTTATTGTCTTCTTTCTTTTATGTTTAATTTTTTCGCGCTACGAATTCTAAACAAATTAAAATATAAATGAAAGAAGGCAAAATATGTGTAGTAAACTTATTTGTAATATACAGACATCGAAATTATTGGAGGTTATTCGTTGGAACCGCTGGTAACCACGCGTAAATTTAGTTTTTTGCATTTGAGTAACATTTCGTTGTTTATTAAGTTTGATAATGACATATATTTACAATTTTCTAAGCCTAGTTATTTTGTACGTTTCAATTACTACATTTCGTTCTAGAGTCTTTGGCAACTTTTACAATGACTTTTATATAAAAATATTAATACCGTGGAGCATAAACATAGATAAACTTACAAAAAAGAATGAGTACCTGCAAACTTTTTTTACAATGACAAAAGGTTTGGCAAATGCCAGAAGCTTGAAAAAATAAAAAGCAACTTATGTCATTTTTCACATTGTTTCCGTCAGTTTGGCGAAACTTTCATATAACGAGTTTGCTATATTTTTTATTTGCCTAAATCTTATGACACTAGTTGCCTTATATTTGAATGCCTTTAGACTTACTTTCAAATTAAACGGGTTATACTTATCTGTCAAGTTTCTTGTGTCATTTGAGCTTCATACAAAATCGGGTTTGATATGTATCTATGGAAGTCCCGCCTCTTATTATGTAGTACTTATATACTCTTTTGTTTCCGTAACGTCAAATTTTAACTGCCTTAATTTTTATATTCAATTTCGGTCGTTGCTATCCCCAATAATAATACTATTATGTATCGCATCGCTTGCCGCTTTATTAATAAACACAGACTAATATAGGAGTAAAGTTAAGTTGATATTATTTATTTATTTAAACTTTATTGTACACAAATAAAAATGTGAGTACAAAAGGCGAACTTAATGCTAAATGAATTCTCTCCCAGTCAACCTTTAGGCTAACAGAGATCAAATATGTAGGTACCAAATAAACAAAAACAGAGAATAAAACAAATAAATTGGAATGTACATACAAATAAAATAATTAAGTAATATATAACTACAGCATATTATATAAATTATGAATAGATACTTATAGATACAATACACAACATTGGGATGTGTGGTCGATGCACAACATACATAACATAAATAAAGTAGACGGTAAACAAGACAAAATTTCCAACTATTCATAAATAAATATTAAAATATATAAATAAATAATAAGGTCTGATGAAACAAGTATGCAATAGTATATTATATAGCACTAAATGCAATTTTCAAAAAGATATTCATACGTTTACTTTTTGAATAGAATCTTATTACTCAACTGCCTAAACAATACCTGTATTATACGATAATGTGGACGAATTTAAGAGAAAAGAATTAGATGTAAAGTTCGAACGATGTAAAGGGATGGACAGTCTGAGATGACGATGTTCAAAGACTTATCTGTCTGTTATGTGGGTTGCAGATAAAAAATGAAAGTAAAAGAAGTAAAGTATCTTCACGCCTGAAGAGGTACTTAGGCAGAGGCACAACCAGGGCACCCACGACTAGCCGAAGACACCAAGTCCCACAATGTGATAGGTGGCAAGCCTGTCGCCAACCAGGCACATTTCCAATCCCGAGCAACATTTTTTTTTATTAGAAAATTGGAAAAATCCAATTTTCTTTTTGTTGCCCGACCCGGGATTCGAACCCGGGACCTCATGCAGTCAAGTCCAACACCCGGACCGCTGGACCACAGAGGCGATAAAAAATGAAATTTAGATTTAAGGTACGTTGGGTACCTAGGATTAGGATTAGATTAGGATCAAAGAGGATAGAATGTAATAAGCATAAAATCCTGAGCTTGCGTCGTTGAGAAATGGAGAGCTATTGGAGCTTATACATATTACGATAATCAGTAATGTGGTCAAATAAAAATATTATTGTCTGTTTACTAGTTTGAGCCTTTGCATAGTTTAGTCCAAGTTTATTAATAAGACGGTTGAGTCTTGATTACTCTAGCGTTTAACGGCCAATATTAATAATCAATCCTAATCCAAATCTTGCTGTCCAAGATTGATATTTTGATCCATTTTTATGTTATCGCTTGCCAATAACATGTCTGTGGACAGGATAAGTATGGAAATTACATATAGGATAGGCCGTCGGATACGCAGCTATCTAGATTGCTGGAAATACATCTTTAGAGAAACATTATTAACATTGGCCGTTAAAAAACAAAGTTTTGAAACGAGACGCATCGTTCAAGCAAAACTACGCGATCGCCCCAAGTCGAAAGTGTACAAACCCTGCATGTCGCTCTTCGTAACTTTAGTTAAATATTTATCTCTCAGTCAGTCTTTACACTGTGAAAGAGTTGGTCATCCTCTGAGCTAAATGAGGTTTAAAAATATCAACTCTGAAAAAGTATATAAGGCAAAATGATAAATATCTCTCTCATTTTTTTACTACATAATTTTAGAAAAGATACAGTCGTTATGTAAAGGACAACAGTTGTTACCTAATAGAGATAACGTGTAGTTCTCTTACTACTCTGTGATAGAGATGTCGACATTAGATGTAGATTAATATATATATAAACTTCCGTTTCACGTTTTTAGACATAAGTATCTTATATTTGACAAGTGACATTTGTTTTGATTTTGTATGCAACAAGGTAATTATGTTTATGAGTAACTTATACCTATGTTTCTCACATGTTTTATTTATTTTTATTAATATATTTGTAGGCATCGTTAGATTTGTTTCAAAACCCCGGTGTTTTTTCATGTATGTCTTTAAAAATAAGCACAATGGCTCTGAGAAATCATTAATTAGGGGTTGTTTTATTATTTTCTAATGTTGCATACGTGTCAAATGAAAAAGTTTGTCAGAAAAATGCGTTAGTTTCCCTAGGCACTACTGCATAACACTGCTGGTAGAATCATGGGTATATTTTCTTCCCCGTGACATTACCGGTAGTACCATGAGTAAATTTGCACTTTCCGTCGCACTAGTTATATGTTAGTAGTGCAGGAATTATATCTCCAATGGCACTATCATA
>NJDD01007527.1:0-22232 GCA_002245505.1 Calephelis nemesis
CTCTCACATTCCACGTGCCTATTTGGCACTCTCCACTCCTCGATACGCCTGTACGAGCCTGGCGTGATGGGTGGCGGCCCCCATCGCCGCATCTGCCTCTTTTCGTACCGACGAGGGCGGATCGGTACGCGTCGCCTCCAGGGAACGCCCTAACCCGCTCTGCGGTACTTTTTCGGGCCAGAATTGCAGTCCAATGGACTGGCAGGGATCGCGACTTGCACGCTTTTGGCCAATGACCCCCTATCAATATCAATTCTTAATGATTAAAAGAGTTATGAATGTCTAGGAAGCTGCGTAGGTCTGCAATGATCGTGACTTTTAGAACTCGATACTCTGTCTACCTCGTACGGGTATTGGTGTGAAGATATGTGCAACCCTAAATTACTTAAAGCATTGGCTACCTAGTTTTCTATTTTCCTGGTTATTTTATTTTTAAAAAGAATTTATGTTTAAGTCAGCGAAGTTTAACCGAAAGTGTATATCCTCATAAATTTATTTATGTTTTCTTATATATCTACTAGCTAAGTATAAACATAGTACGTGTCTCCAAAATTCATGGATAAATGGTAATAATTTCGATAAATCCCCCCGATACCCCGATAAATTTCGATACCCCGTGGTAGTCCGGGCTCCTTTCCAGGATAGTCCATCTGCCTTCCTGCCAGGCAGCTCGTAAAAGGCGAGCATAGGCTTACCGTCACTAACAGTGTGACATCTAACTTGGTAATCGAGTTTCACAGCGACTCGCCCGAATTGGTACCATTGTCTTACCTGTTGCCGCCATAACGTCAGTGCTTGCCCTTGAGGTGTTCCGGTTCGGAGGGTAAGGTAGCCGGTCAACTTACTTTTGCTCGAGGCCTAACATCCCGGCCTCAGGTGGCAACGCCTCATTTCACCTTTGGTGTCTCTATGCGGCATGAATTTCTTACAATCAGGAAATCCGTCTGCTTGTATGCCTTCCAATGTCATAAAAAAAGGTAATATTAATTTATAAACAGAAATTTTAGTCTGAAAAGTTCCCTTAGTTACCGCTAAAGGCGTTGTTCAAAGTTTTCATACAAATAATTTACGACATGCCAGCGATTTTAGCGATTTACTAATGGTAAGGCCTCTGGGGCTAATGCTATGACATCTTAAAGTAGTATGAGTAATAGTAAATGTCAATGTTCAAACGCGACATTAGTCTGGTAACAATAAAGTCGTCATTTACTTTGAAATATTGCATTATTAAATTAATATTGCTTTAATTCGTCACGGCCTTAGATTCTTGTCCAAGAACAAAGGATATTTTGTACATACGCATATCCATACATTTATACTAATAACAAATGATAAATACGAAAGTCTATCTGTCTATCTTTTTGTCTGTCAATCAAGTCTGTTACGATTTCATGGCTAAACCGCTAGATCGATTTTAATTAAATTTTATATACTTATGTGTGATAAAAGTCTCGCGTTCAACTTAGGCTATATTTTTCAAAAATCGACTCCCAAAGTAAAAGTAAAGCTATACCTAATACGAGGGTTAGATTATATGAAAATCTATACCACTCTGATGAAGTATACAAAAATTTAAAAGTGACGACTGCGCGAAACGAACTGACCACTTTCCGGCTCTGTCGGGCAGAAAAATAGCAAACACACCTCGAGCAGTAAAAAACTGGAGAATACATGATTGTGTGACCTGAAACTATTATGATTTTATTGTCTTTGCATACTATTCTATACGTATTTGTTAAAAAAGCACTCTTTAAAAATACTTTCAATAGGCGCACCTTATCTGTGTAGAATATACCATTTGTCTTCACACCAGGCAGCTCGTAAGAGGCGAGCATAGGTTACATGGGTACCAACAAGACCGCTGATGACAGGGTGCTATGCCGAAATCAGATAGGAATCCACCTTCTTACCTTTTCCGGGCTGCAGTTCGGAGGATAGGGCTCGGAAGTAGGTAGGGTAGGGTAGCCGGTAGACTTGTACAATTAGCCTTACTTTGGGGCTACAGGACAGCGACCTATAATATCATCTATGGTGTCTGTAAGCATTTTTAAACTTTACAATTTTCATATATATAATATTTATATTCTTTACTGTTTAAACAGCGCTTTCAAAAATCGCATGGTTTTGCTTGACAAATTTGCTTACCTTAGAAAGCCTTTATACAATTAAAGATTTATAACCGGATAACAGATGAAAAAGATTTTGATTTATACCTTTTAATAATATTTTACAAAACATTTAATTTACGAAAAATTAACTTTTACCTGGAGCTTCGCTTTCACTTAAGTCAAATCAAATCAAAAATATTTTTATTTCACGTTACAACCTACAAAACTACAAGAGGCACTTGTAACGAATCTACATAATACTAAAATTACCACCGGATCGGAACACGGCCTTACACTGAGAAGATCCGGCAAGAAACTCAGCGGGCTTATTTAATTCCTTATTTTAAAATATGTATACAAAAATGTATGTGATGATACATTATATTTATATAACATTAGCATGAGGCGCAATTTATCCCAAGCGTTCTTGTTAGCTAAATATTCTGCAACGGTATCACAACCCTTTTCATTTAACAAATTTCTTAAATTTATTAATTGGAAGTTTTTTCATATAATTAAGAAGTTTACTGTTATTAAAAATAGTAACCTATGTTACTTTTAAAAACTCCAAGAATATGTGTAGGTACAGTACTACTATTTAAATTATGCGCTTCGGCTTTACACTTTTTGTTCTTTTTATACTTTATACTTTAATTTTTAAATTGGCTGCTCTAATCTAAATTTAAGTGAAACTATTAATTATAAAATAGCAACTCTATGTGTATGTATATGTATGATTTCCGAAGCTTTACGAATATAGAAGAAGCGCATAATTTAAATAGTACTACTATACAAACTTTCATGATGATTTGAAAGTGTAGCAAGCAAACTTTCATTCGTATATAATAATTTGTAGAAATATAAATAATAATATCGTATTCTTCCGCAATAAAGAATTAATCTCATCTAAACTTGCTACATTAAAAGTAATATCTACAAACATTTAACTACCGATAAACCAACTACGAATTCTGTAAAGTTCTGACATTAATAATGAACTACATCCAACGGTAATGTCATTATGACGATAATTGCATCTTTGCGCGGGATATCTGAATATATTTTTGATATGTTAATAAAGGATAATGACCTCTAACATTATCAATATTAAGGCTTAAATTGGATAATTTATGTGCAAGCCAAATAGGTGGTATTTAGGAAGTCGGGATCGTGGGTTGTGACTTTGGCATTAGCGTGAAATACCACTGCGCAACTATTCGACCTTCGGACAGAGCCTTTTGTATATGCGAATCCATTTTGAATAATACCTAAGAAGCTACAGTATGATAACTCGAAGTAAAATACACAATAGGATGGAAGCGACGCGAAAATACTCAAGACTATTCGGAGATACGACGTTTAAAATTAATCAGGTGAAAAAATTCGACTTCAACTTAGGCTAGTAGGAATTGGTATTATTTGAAAGCGGATATGTCATTTTAGGTGTCCTACCCTCCCAGAATGTGTCATATTATGTTGAAAATTTAATTTAATTTAATTTTTGACTTATTTAGCTTCATATTTTTATTGAATTTATTATTATTAAATTTTTGATCTTATTTTAATTTGTTAGTGATTTTATGTCGCCAGTATTGAAAATGTTAACTTTGTTTAATTTTCTTTCATTATATTTTGTGAATGTGAGGATATGGATTTTGTAATATCTGAAATAAATGATGATTATTATTATTATTATTATAATGACGGTAGGAATAGGTAAGACGGTGGATTCCTACCCAAGTTAGTTGCTACACAGCATTCTACCTTCAGTGGTCTTTTTGATAATGGCTTATGTTTTATCCTTTACTCACCTCTTACTAGCTGCCTGGCAGCTCTCTGTCGATGCTCTGTTTAGTTAAGATAGACTAGTTTACTTAGCAGACCTACACCAACACGAGGGAGAGGGGTATCCTGACTCTTATTATAGGAAAACCATCTGCACATCTTATCCTATGCAGTAAAGAAAACAATGTAATTGTATTCAAATTGATTAATTATGCTGGAAACATACTATCGGAACCTGGTCGCCAAATTAAATTTGATATCGTTATAAGTTATACTTGACCAATTCAGAATCATCTCCCTTTCGAAAAAAATAATTATTAAATCGTGACGTGGTAATGAAAATGGATTCGGTTTTTTGCAGTATAATCGAGCATAAATTATTACGGTATATGTATCTGGTAACATTACAGTTATTTTATAATTATTTAATATTAAACAAAATTATTATAATAAACCTTAATATATATTTCGTGTCGCGTTGTTTGTCCGCGATGGACTCCTAAACGACTTAACCGATTTCAATCAAATTTACACTCAGTGTGCAGTTTGACCTAACTTGAAAGATAGGATAGCTTACATCTCAATTTATTGCGGGCGAAGTCGCGGCTTGTTATACTACTTAGTAATAATATTGAAATTCAGCTGTAAACTATAAAGTTTGCCAAAGATCACTCATCAATCTATTATATAAATATTTGCCAATGACTTACAGTATAGTATTTAATTAATAAAATGAATGCGAGTTATCTCAGCGTGGTATCGCTAGCGATTGGCGCGACAATTACTCATTAGAAAGCCGATTCTAAATGCAGACAGATTTGTTAACCGACTTCAAGAAGGTTCACTTCGACTTTTGTATTGGTAAGCGATCGCTGTTCTTCTCATAAATTGATTATCATGTTTCCAGCTTTGTTCGGTAGGTCCTATAAACGAAATTGAATAAGTTTTTTTAAAAAAACAAAATGATACGCTGTAAACTTTGATCTTCGATAAATTACATATTTTTAAAAAGCTAATTTGTTAAGAAAACATTGGTTGTAACATTTACTTTAGACTAACTACTACAGGAGGTTACACTCCTAACAATGAACAGATGTCATTTCCCTAATTGCTGTCTCTTTCTAATACATCCTTTTTTTTATTTTGTTAATTAACTTTACGAAACTCGCTGAATGATATGCCAGTACATAAAAGAGAATCAACAACATCTGGAAACCTCCAATAGTAGTCTACCTATACCTTCATACATTAGAATATAAAAATGGGCGGTGGGAACCATTTTATTTGCTTACTCTGTGGTTTGTTGACGCTGTATAGCAATATTCCATGGTCAGTCGACGCTTTATAGCAGTGTCATTTAATAATACAACGTGCCCAAGCTAAAGTGACATTGTGCTATGGCTGAATAGTATGTAAACAGTTATAGTTGTGAAGAAATACTACTTTTACGTCTTGGCATAAATATCAGTGTAATTTATTAAAAGTAATAGTTATAAATTAGCCTAACAAAAAGCACTTTATTTTTTCATAATTGACAAAGTCGCTTATAAACAATAGGTATATAAATGTTACTGTTGCGTCGCTATGCTATGTTTGAGGTCTTATATTATCTATGCAAGTTTACAAGCTGCTTCTAGCAAATAGCACTACACTGGCAAATACTGTCGTTATTCTGTAAGAAATTAATAAAACGTTGGTAACAATCCGATTTAGCAGCTGCAAATCGCTTTACCGCCAATTTTTAAAATCAACCATGACTTTTATATTCTTATGAATATTACTCAACTTATTCACTAAAAAGCGCCCAAAACTGTTGCCAGTTTCAATTATTCTTATCCAATGTGTAATGGTTACTGGCGTATTGTATTTTAACATGTTCAAATTAGGTATGAAGCTGAACTAGTTGAAAACTTATTTGCATAATTACGTTAATTAAAACCAAGCAAATTATGAGCTGCAAACCTGTAATATTTACTATTAGTACGTTAGTAGTTGAATAGTTTTAGTTTTAGAACGGAAAACGTTTCTAAACTTATCTATATATTAATACGTAATGCCAAAACTTTGGACCCCTTTTTACGAAAATTGCGCGGACGCAGGAGAATAAAATTTGGCACACTCATAGTTTATGTGTAGGAGAAGTGCAGAACGCTAATATTTTTCAATAATAGTGCTTATAAAGTACATTAAATCAATGAATAAAACATTACCCACACTACCATGCATTTGACACACACAAACAAATATGTTGATTATAACGATAAAAGATGACAAATGGCGCACCATACAGATTGGAAAAGATGGTCTTAAGAAATGAAGATGGCTTTCTTATCAACAAGATACTAAAATTTATTATGGTCGAATTTCGACCGACGGGCGAAATACGGGCGGGGTATTTATATATACTAGTGGTATTTATATATACCACTAGTATATATAAATATTTATGTAATAAATTAATAAATGTAAAAGAGTACATACAATCAATGACATAGAGTCGCAGTCTGCTTCTCCCGGAGATATAAAAATAATTCTAGCGAAATAGTTTAGTACTTTTCCATTTACGAAATTTTATTACTGTTGTTAACTACGTAATAACCATTAAACATACTTTGTATGGCGCAAGTCTGACTAAAACGAATTATCTTGAATTATGGCGAATATAAAACAACTTTGTCAAAGTATTTATCGAAATTATTACCATTTATCCATGAATTTGGGAGACACGTACTATGTTTATACTTAGCTAGTAGATATGTAAAAAACATAAACAAATTTATGTGGATATACCTACACTTTCGGTAAAACTTTTCTGACTTTCAACCTAAACTCTTTTTGAGATTAAAATAACCAGCCAAATAGAATAATGGGTAACCAATGCTATAAGTAATTTATTCTTGTATACATCTTCACACCAAATCCCTTATGTGGTAGGCAGAGAGTATCGAGTTCAAAGAGTCACGATCATTGAAGACCTGCTCAGCTTCCTCGACATTCATAACTCTATAGATCATTGAGAATTGATCAATTTTGATTGATGATTGATTGAAAGGTACTTGACACAAGTTTCAAACGTAAAACGATTAATTAAACTGTACGGTGCCAAACTGTATGGTGCGCCATCTGTGATTTTTATCGTTATCATCACTATATTTGTTTGTGTGTGTCAAATGCGTGGTAGTGTGGGTAATGTTTTATTTAATTATTTAATATACTTTATAAGCGCTATTATTGAAAAATATTAGCGTTCTGCACTTTTCCTACACATAAACTATAAGTGTGCCAAATTTTATGCTCCTCCGTCAGCGCAATTTTAGAAAAAGGGGTCCGAAGATTTTAATTCACGTATTAATATATAGATTATTAACATATTTATTCGGGGCTGATTTCACCCCTGTAGTCAAGACTGTATGATTAGTGTGAAGTAGATTAAGTTTTTTATAAAGAAAACTTCTTTAATAAATAATAATTTAATTCTTTAATAAAGAAGTTTTCTTTATAAAAACTTAATCTATGAGATCTACGTATGAGAGAAATTTGCCGTCAGATTTGTCTATTACGTTCATTGACCTCTAGTTACTCTCCACAAAGAATCTAGGTACTGTACGTAATCACTGATTTCATACTGCGTTCTTTGTATTTTTTATTTCGCCAGCCAATATATATTCAAGCTTTCTAGACCACAATCTCGTAAAGATATCGCGAGGTGCTAGCAACTCCCACTGTTTTTCACATCGAGAAGATGGCGATCTCATAGACCTAGTCTTTAATTTTTAATTCTAAACATTAGAAAATGTATCACTTATCAATGTATCCGATAGGTATTTTTCTAGCGTCTAGCTAAAGGAAGTGTTCTAGCTGCGTTCGATGAGATCTCAACTAAAACACTTTTACACTTTTTGGTAAAGCACCCACTTTGCAGCTTGCCTGTGTAGGGATCTACCGCCTTACCTATTCCTTCCGCCATGATGTTTCGGACTGGAGGTCGGAGGATAGGGTAGTCTAGACTTGCTCAATAGGCCTTCCGCCCGGTCTCAGGATAGCGACGCACTTGCAACATCTATATCTATAATCAATGGTTGTTTAAGGGTCAACTCCATCATCATGACCATGAGGGTCATTGGACTTGACTGCATGAGGTCCCGGGTTCGAATTCCGGGTCGGGCAACAAAAAGTAAACGAAAAAAAAGAAAATTGGGTTTTTCCAATTTTCTAATAAAAAAATAGTACTCGGGATAGGATATGTGCCCGGTTGGCGATAGGCTTGCCACCTATCACATTGTGGGACTTAGTATCTTCGGCTAGTCGTGGGTGCCCTGGTTGTGCCTCTGCCTACCTCTTCGGGGATATGGGCGTGAAGATACTTACTTACTACCATCTATGGCACAAGCATATAATTTGCTTTTTTAGGAACCCCTAGGAATCTATTTGTGTAACTTGTTCAGGGATATGTATTGTTGATATTCGAAACTCAGGTTGGCATTATTTCTTTTGGAATCTGTATATATATAATAAATATTCTGTTTGTTTGTTTTCCATCCAATATTATTAAAATAACTTATTCGCATATTGATCCGTAGCATCAATGCGAAGATATTCAACACCTACCATAAATATACGAGTTTTTCACATTCCGTAAAAACAAGTTGACTTAACGCAATACAAATAACACAGTCATTAAGTTTTTGCACACCATTCAATGATTTCTACTCGCTCAACGCGCGTCAAGGTACGCACCGTTTTCCGCGTAAGATTGAGGAGTGTCAGTGCTAGCGGGATCACGGGATGATATTTTGTGTTATGATTGACCAATTTCAAGGAGATATTCCATTATTAAATTCAAGATAAGAGACAGGGATACTACAGATCAGGAACCAGGCTACTAAAACTGATAGTGATAAGTAGGTACTCAGTGTTTTAAAAAAAATATATATATGTAAGTGTCCGATTGGCTAGGCTTGCCACCTATCACATTGAGGGACTCAGTGTCTTCGGCTAGTCATGGGTGCCTTGGTTGTGCCTCTGACTATCTCTTCGGGGATATGGGCGTGAAGATACTATCACTATAATATAAGTATCTTAGCAACAAAACCCTCGTAGACATCTATGACTGTACATAGGCCGTTAAAATTGACTGTAAATTGTCTTGTACGAATATGAAACAGTATACGTAGTTAAAAAGATTGTTATGGTGCCATCAAGCTATTTTTGTGATCCATGGCCATTGCATAAGTTTACCGGTAACATCATCCTCCAAACAACGGGTTGGCAGGTTGCCTACATTCTTTTAAGTAGTCCATAACCTACAAGGAATAAAGTTTCTCACAAAATAATGCAAACTAAAAGAAGTTGGCAGCCACGTCGTTTTTATCACTACGTTATATAAAACAGCCTCTCTCCACTATCTGTTCCTATGTATCCTTACACCTTTAAAACTACAAATGGAATTTGATGCAGTTTTTTAATAGCCAGTAATTCAAGAGCAAGGTTATTTTGTATAGTAAAATAGAAGTTGGTCGACCCGTCCGAAGCTTTTTTTTTATGGCTAATTTGTTGCTAATCGCGAGTTTTTGCAACTTCACCGGGCTATTATCCGAAGCTGAGACGAGCTGATAGTACCTAAAATATAATAAATTTTGTCCGAATCTTTCGCCAATTTTTACAAGTCCACACAATGTAATACAATATTAGTTGGTCTAAAAGTCACGCATTAAAACTTAGTATAATCGAGAAAAAGCTTGTCCCATAGACAAGCACAATCTATTCGAAGTCATTGTTCAAATGATGAGCCAAAATGGGGTCAATTTATAAAACGCTACATAATTCGCTATTTCAATCGCTAATCGCTTTAAGTGCGACCCTGCGTCGCGTGATTACTGATTTAAGAATGCTTGCAAAACGTAGCGTGCGCGATGGCTTCAGTTAGTTAATAATTTATTACTTCCAAGTAGGTCAAGTTCGCGTGTGCGGCTTTTAAATATGTTTCGTTCATCAATACTTCTTTATTCTTGGAAACACATATGTGTGTTTACAGTGTTTTAGTTTGGTCGTAGGATTTCTACATTTTAACTGATAAATATTATTATGTACTCGCACTTTCTGATAAAATAGCATGGGACAAAACTTTGTTCCAATTTTCCGATTTATACTAAAATCTGCAAGTCCATACGAATGCAAATCAATGTTTACAACCTTCTAGAACACCTTACAGAAAACTTCAGTTAACTTAAACATATAGAATCATATATTAATAAAATTAAACATTTTTAATAATCACGGACAAAACCTACCTGCTATAGCTGAAAAACATTTAATCAAACGTGACTTAGATTTTCGAACCGTATTAATTAATAAAAAACCGATTAAGATTGACCCATTTTTTTCGTGATGTAACAAATAAATAGGAGAATTAAAAAGGTACCAATAATAAGTGAGATCCTGGTGAAGCGAGTCCAGTAGGTCTTAGATAATATGGCAATAAAGAAACAAAAAAGTAAGGCTAATAGTTTATTGGATAACTTACAAATAAAAAAGCTTCAAGTCAGGGAGTTCGGCAGCTTGACCGATAATTGGTAAGCATGAAAATAGATCGTAAAATTATTTCATGTTGCTAAATTATGGCAAAAACTTTACCGGGTCAGCAAGTTAATTTTAAAACATAAATACACAATCTATTATTAAATGTCGGTACATGTCTAAAGGTTTTTACTTGAAAGCTCTCTATGACCCTGCGGGGTGAACGACCGATCACTGACCTATGGCGGCTCTATAAATAAATAACCGCGAATCATTCGACTTCTTTATTTATAGAAAAAGTTTACAGCTAGCGTGACGGCGACGATACGGCTTACTTATCGTTAACGTGACTGTTTGGCCTATATACAAACTCAAGTAACACTTTAGGTGTTACAAGACGAGAATAACCGTTATTGTTTCAGACGGTAATAGATCTGGATCCTTGAACACCCAGACAGTAGTCATTTTAGTATTATTATACTATCTAAAATCTGAAAACAGTTGATTTAGGGGCTGGCGTATATGCCTAGTTCCACCGATCGACCGTAGGTTCGGATTTTATTTCCGATTTATTATTATTAGTATGTATTCGTATCGTTGACTAACACCCATAAGACAAGCATATAATTTGTTTACTTTGGGTTTAAATTCAATTTGTGTAACTTTTCCAGAGATATTTATTGTTATTATTATCAAATCTGATTTAATGTTGCTTTTACAAATATGTACAAGAACCTATAGTAGCAAACATGTACAAGAAAACTAAATCATATCTATGATATATACATAGTCACTTTAGAAATATTAAGCGTCATTTTGTGGCTTCGGAACAGAAACACTAAACTTTCATATGTTATGACTAAACTTTTGTTACACATGTGTTTAGGTTAAGTATCACAGTTTTTATTTACGTCAGTTCGGTAACTCTTAGAAATAGTTTTGAACGGCGAAAACATACCTTAAGATATGTTCAACTGTTATTAAATGATTAAGGTCTGACTATAAAACAAAATCGTTGGATCCCGGACTACAACTTATGTTAAAACATGCGTTTAACGTTTTTATCAATAATTTATATCAAATAAATTAACAATTAAGCTTTTTCCATTACAAACTACCAACTTAATATAACATAAGCTTCTTGCACACATTCTTTAAACATATACATATACATATGTTTAATATAGTACATTATATTGGTAGACAAGTTTGTAGACATTAATACTATTTTAAGCGCGTTATACACATGAACGTTGCAATTTTACAAAGAACTAAATTTTTATTGAATAATTGAATAATCAATTTTATTGTACTTTAAATATTTTTTAATGAAACCAAACTTCATTCGTCTTATTGAATTATTGAAATTGAACCTTGGAGTACTTTACTCCGTGTTAATTAAACACGGAGTAAAGTACTCCAAGGTTCAATTTGGTATTATAGTGTTATAGTAGTAGTTAGTTATAATAAAAAAAACTGTGTAGGTATACAATGGAATTCCAAGTGCCGACGATAACAAGTACAGATTCTATTAAAAAAACTGTGTTGGTATTATAGTGTTTACTACAATGTGATACAGACTTTAATATCAACTTAATGATACTCCTACGTTAGTCCATGTTTATTAACAATATGGCATAAGTTTGATTCCATGTATTATGCCTTGAGAACTTTTGACCTCAAAATGTTTTTTGTATACATATACATGATAAATTTAGTTTTAAATCGCAAAACAACATTTTTTAGCGGCTGTAAACTCTAAGTACTCATTGTAGAAATCTACGTACAAGTTGCTGAAATTCGCTTTAATGGTATGTTTTACTCTTTTCAGTCAAAAAAGCTACAACAGTCCGTGGAGTTGGACGACGGTGACGGCGACAGGGGACTGACCACGGGCCCCGCGCGGGCCACCGCCTGCGCACTGAGCGCGCGGGGACTGACCTGGAGGGGGGAAAGGGGGTATGCTAGAGATGAACTTTAACCCTTGTGTTGCTTAAAGACATTTCCTAAGTGCTAAGAAATTCCACGTGTTAATTTAATTCACAGAGATTCATGAAATCTATACTTTTCATTTAAATATTTTATGTTGAGTACATTTTCCGTGCTTGAGATAAATCTCCACATTTTTAAAAAAGGAAAAATTTATCATAGTCGGGGCTGGAACCCAAAGCCCTCTTACGCGGGCAATTTTGACGACGATGGGTTCATGACCCGAACTCGATGATATTTTTCTTGCTTAAAAAAAGTAGATATTTTTGTTTAATTCGTATAGTTTTATATACTTACTTCGAAATTTTCAAAACGGTTAACAAGTTACTTTCAAATTGTTACAATAATTATTGTTTAAAAACAGGCTATTCTTCAAGCCTTGTCGTGTTGAAAAAGGTTATTTAATTTTAATAATTTCACTAACAAATATGACTGTTAGGTGCACTTAACAATTAATAGCTAATGAAACGAATGTCAAGAACCAGCAATACGCATATACAATAGACAAAAACATTATGATACTGTAGTTTCTCTAATATTAAATAATACTAAATTTTGTTATTTCATACTTAGCCTCTAGTAAAGACAAGTTTAGAATTCTGAAAAGTCTTTTTTTAAATTCGCAAATTTATACGTCAATACTCAAGTTCTTTGTTCCTTTCAACGGATTCGCATAAGCGCGTGCTAATACTATATTGCCACGCTCTAATTGCTTTACACTCAATTCAAAAGTCTATGAATGCTTTTTCAGACAACTATGAAATCATTCTCACAAACTCCTTCGTTTTAAGTCTTAAAATAGAAAAACATAGCCATATACACTCTAATTTTTTTCTAAGTTTAAAAATTTTCATTTTAAAACTTAGGAAATTTTCAATCACAGTAATGGGGACTCCCAAAAGCAGTGAAAAGTTTAAAACTTTGGAAATATATTTCGCTGTAAAGATGACGACAGCAAGTCTGTGTCAGGAACATGTAACTTTTTCTTTTAGCAAAAACCATTCGTCGCAATGGCAATAAATATCCGGTTATTTTTTTCTATCCCTCGTAAATCTTGATTAACGTTTCCTTTCAATGAATTTATATTAAAATGTAGTCCATAAGACTAATAGGTACTAACTAAGAAAATATTTGTTTTATATTTTATTATCTACTATACGTCAAACAATTACTAGCAGGAATATACACGACCAGAAAAAACGGTGCCTACTAAATTAGTGACTAAATGGATTATATAGTTTTCACAGCAATATGGCTAAAGCACTCACTAAACACACGAAATATTCCTATGTGTAGATTTTTCTTACACTATGGATTTCTATTAAAATGTTGGCTAAATTTACCAACTTTATTGATGTTAATAGGGATATAAAGAAAGACTCTATTTAATTAGTGAATACATTCCTGGAATAGGTAAGATAAAATATGCAAAAACGGTTGTAACTCGAGCGTTAATTTGGGTGATCTAAGATTAAATTGACCTTAATCTACTCTACCATTACAGTAATATTTGTTAGTGAATAATTGCAAATTTAAGTTGTTCTTGACCTGTATGTGGTCACATACAACCACTACAAGGTTAAAACTTGTTAATTATGTTAAAACAACATTGTAGTGTTATGTTTAGCGATCTGGAGAACAAATGAAGCTTAACAATTCATTTATGTCAAATACTTACGTTACCTACGTCAGTCCTCTGCATTAAGTAATGAAGACATGAACTTATTTTTGGTATACGTTTTGTACAGAATGTAATTTATTTGTATAAAAATTAATTTGAAAAATAATATGTAATGCAGATAATTGTTTTATGTATTCATTGTAGTTTAGATGTTAGATTTCGAAATTTTATGTAATTTAGATTAAACCTTATGCTGATAGATTTCTTGCCGTTCTAATTTCAAAATTTTTCATCTTTTATCAGCTTAAGTTCTTTTTATATTGTTTGGAACAGTCACTTGCATTTAAATTTCCAAAATTATATAGATATTCTGAAAGTATCAAATATATACAAATATTAGAAAGAATCGCAAGGTACTTTTATGTCTGTATAAAATTGAGAGTTATTTAGACGTGAATGAAGATTAGGGTTCGTTTCTAAGCAACTCTCTCAAATCTCTGCCCAAATGATGAACGAATTGATCCGTCCGATGTTGTTAGCTCCCCGTGTCGTGTCTTCAATACACCTACTCGTATTTACAGTGTGAAGTTGCTTGTACTTAAAAATAATCATTACCTAAAAAAAGAAAAATGTTTTTTTTTTTAAAAACTCTTAGACGTCAACAACAATTTCAACATTTTAAATCCTTATTATTTATACATTCGGATCCTTTCGTTATTTAAAATCAATCTAATCTCAAAATATAATTTAAAAATACAAGCTAAATCATTTGTCTTCCGTGATTACAAAATGTCTTCAAAATTTAAAAATAATCTATTTGCAGTTATGCGTTATTAACTTAAATTTAAAGATAACAAAATTAAAGATTCTGATTACTTTATTTAACTAAATATTACTTTTCTGCTAAATTTAACCACAGAGATAAGATTTTACAAAGTGTTTTGATTAATGTTACTTATTAACATAATATTTAAATATTTCGTACATTTTACTTGTTTAACAACTTAATTCAATTTCGTTATTAAATTTTGTTACTCGTACATAGTTCTGAAAAATGATTTACGTTTGTTTTATTAAAATCTTAAATGAAATTATTTTTAATTAAATTAGCTACCCTTTATGTTATATGGGCCCAGTTTACCCATTGTGTAAACTGGGCCCGATTTAGGTATTTTAAATAATATTAGACATATTCATTTGCACTGTGACGTAATAAAGCAATATAATTTTAATAATGTCAACTATTTACGACAAATCGCGACTTCAGTGTACATACATGAAAGAGGGCAATATTTTGAGAAGAAATATTATTTTTTAAAAAAAATTTTGCTTACATGCGTCACGGTAAGGCCACAGCTAGTAAGTATTTATTAAAGTATGTACACAGACGTATAGTAAAGGCCAAAGCTAATATTTATATAATGCTTTTAAGTACACTATTACGTTATCCTTCACTATTAATTTAATTGCGGAAACTATAAATTATAGTATTTTATTACTCAATTTAATTTTGTTTTCATTTGCTCTGAGGCTTATGATTATTCATATATTTTATGATATAATTTACATAATAATTTATATTATTACTATAGTTTTATATATGTAGATACCTACGCCTAAATTATATGGAAAATACTAAGTTAAACATATGATCATCATAATTTCACAACATAAGGCAAAAACATATGTTTTGTTGGAAAAGTCAGTGACATTTTTTATCATTCTCCAAAACTAAACTACATTATTACAAACATTCTCCAAAACTAACTTTCGACCATAAAATAGATGGCGCTGTAACTAAAAGATATTAGCGTGCAAATGGTAACAGTAAAAAATCAACTATACCTATAACATTAAACCTACTTCGCTATATATGGCGGTCGTGCTAGTTTCAATGTGATCTAGCTGCCTTAATGTTATTTTAATTGCTCATACAAGTCAATGATTCGAGTGTTACACTTTGCGAATTCACCACAGCGATTGTAGGTATGTACTTGCATTCTAAGAACGTAGGTATACGATTTTCTTATCGCATAAACTAGAACGGAAACACTATTTAAAATTCTATTTTTAATTTGCAATGACCTGGATACACTGCAGTCCTTTACGTTTATGTTATTTAATATCATTTATACTTTACAAACGCCACATGATTTCAACACATTAGATACGTATAGGTAGTGATATTTAATTTATAATATTAAACTTTTGAGTCTGGACTTTGAGAATTTCTTAAAACGCACAAATTTTACGAAGGTATAACATTAGCCATGTTATTTTAATGTTATTTAATCTCAAAACAAAGCACATGTCATAGTTATCAGCAATTGTTCTTATGTGTACGAAACAATCTCTGTAAAAAAAAACACTAGTCCCAAGAAGTGATCGTAATTAGTAAAATAAACATACTTATGTAATACTTTTAACAGAATTGGTAGGTACCTTATTATCAAAATAAATTTTATCATTGGTGATATCAGGATTTTATCGACGCCTACAGAGTACGAAACGATCCTTTGTTAAAGTACAAGCAAATTCACACTGCCAACCATTGGAACGGAATTGCTTATTCATATACGAACCCATCGAAAGCTACAACACAGTACAGGCTTTTATGGTGCAGAAGATGATAAACTTTAATTATAAATCTAAATTTAAAGACAAAGCTATACATAGTACTACTATTTATTCTATGGCTACACTATTTATTAACAAGTCTTCAAATGCCTCCAGAACTCAACCCAATCAGCAAAATGGCTTCAGATTGGAAAGGAAAAAAAGTATAAATTTAGGCTCCATACACATGTCGGTTGGATCTATAAAGTTAAATTGTGTTTTTAACATTTATTCTTTAAATAACTTTGGGTTGGATCGTTTTTTACAAAACACGGTAGAAAAAATTAATAGACACTTACAATTTTTTGTATTATTATAGGAAGCCAATTATTATAGAAAAGGTGTAAAAATGAAATACAAAATAAATAAAGTGCAAAGAAGCTTATTATAAGCTCTTGAATGTAAAGAAAAATTCCGAGAAGTTATTTCTTCCATGTCAACTTGTCAAGATACTTTTAAAGATTCAAATCGTTATCTTAAGACTTTAATAATAAAAGCGTGTTATTAAGGCTTCGATACTTCTTATTTTTTATTTTGAAGATATTAAATATTAAAACAACTCAAAATCTTGGTAATTTGCGTGTTAAGATTAATATTATATGACAATCTTTTTACATATTAAATTATCTTTATTTTTAACGAAAAAGTTGATAAACGTTCCAATTTTTATAAGTAACGTCGTCAATACGGTCAAAATGCAGAAAACTCTAAAATGGTAATGTCTAGTATTTATTATTTTATTTTTTACAGTGTATAGTTTAGACGCAAACGTTTTGCGATGAAATAAATGTTAAATCAGCCTTTTGAAGTCCGGTTCATGTTCTAGAATCGATATTAATTCCAGATTTTATCTGGTCACGAGGGCGTACACCTTTCAATGCATAAAAGCCATAAAAGCCTGCCATGTGCGGTTAATCGTTGCTTGGTATAATGAGCGAAGCTAATATTGAACTTAAAATTAAATGAAAAAGGGCGAGTAGGCGCCCTAAATACCATATCCCTAAATATTAAGATGATACATCAAATCGGGTCTCAGATAGTAACTTGCAGCTTTGAAGCAACCTTTCTAGTTACGAAGTATCGGCCGTACTCAGAGAGGTTAAATGCCTTTTAATGAGACATTAAGTCGACATTATATTTTCAATATAAAATTGCGTCATAATGATAAGTTATATGTAACTGACGTCTCTGAGTGCGTCCGTAAAACCCATAACCATGCTGCCTTAATATAATGAAGTTATTATAGTATATTTGGGGTGCTATTCTCGGGTTATTGCTAAATAATTTCGATATTATTGGTGATAAATATTCCTCATTAATTTTAATAAAAAAATGTAGTAGACATTAACAATCTGTTTGTGTCAAACCACTTGAGAGCGTTTAATCACGTTATAGAAATATTTAACACCAATATCGATAACGGTGATAAAAACAACACTAGTAGGCAGTGAGTGAAACTTTATGACGAATGAGGTTACACGACTAAAGAAAGAGCATGGCCACAGATCTCTAACATTATATACTAGAAAGGTTGATTTAAATTAGCTGCTTTATATTGTCTGGGGTATATTATATCGACGGAATTTCTCATAGAATTATAATTTATTTAGTTGTGATATTTATGGAGTAGCGTGGTGACGCGTCTAGTTCCGAATGTGTGCAATCCAAGTGGGACTGTTGTATATCGTAGGTAGACAAGTTAAGTGACGGTGCATTTATTTATGCGTTTGAATGCAGATTGATTTTGTACTTATTCGTATTCTACCGCCATTTTATTTTAACAAAAATGACACATTTGTTAAAAGCAAATGTTTATGGATGTACTTGAATTCCTGTTCTATGTAGGTATTGAGAGTAGTAGTAAATGTGTACTTATTACTTAAAGTCAAAATATTTTTTAAATAAAAGATGCCTAATTTAGAACCTCGCAAATTATATCACTATGGTTTAAAGAAATCTTAAAAATAGGTACCAAAATTTTACTTTTTGTTAAAAAGACACGAAATTTAAAAAAAAAATCATACGAAGTCTTTAATTTATGTAACATGAATTAAAGTTGGTAACAAAGCTTGAAAGTTCGAAATTTCAAACGAAAATCCTAAATAAGAAAAAATATTTTGAGAGATACTTTCTGAATCTGTGCCTACTGTTTAAAATAAAAACTTTGATCTATTTTCTTCGAATTGTATTTAAAAAAGTGCTGCTGTAACTTATTCTGATAAATATTTTCGTCACTAAAAGTCCGTTATTTAAAAATTTCTCCAGAGTAGGTATTCATAATTCACAGACGAATGACTTCTTGCACTGGCACTCTGTTTGATGAAATTTCTGTAGGTATATTGGTTAAATACGATAGCTGGTATACATAAATAGATACTTATTCCATGTAAATAATGAAAAAAATATTGATAAGAGATCATATTAAGATGTCTTGCTGTATATCACTTTATTAGTACACTCAACATTTTAGCGTAGATACAAAAGCTAAGGTGTGAGGAAATGTGTTGGATTAGGTGTGCCTAATGGACACATTTGTTTCTTTGGAGCGAAACATGATACAGTATCAGTCTAATGATGATTTAATGATAATGGTTTATCCCTCATTTCTTCTTTCATTATTTCAAATCACTTTGCTACGGGAATTTCAAAAAAGTTGTAATAATCGTTTTCTGTATCATTTTTGTCATATATCTACAGTTATAACCTGATATATAGCTTAATTAGAAACACATAAGAATTTCGTTAAGTAAATGTTTAAATAAAGTGTATTTTTATAAAATAGATACAGTCGTAAGTACCAAGTGACTTGCAGCGTAAACCCATTGTACATAATCCAATGCTTCTCTTCTTAATTAAAATTTATTCATTTTCGGAATAAACACTCGATTTATAACAACGTTAACAGCAAAATCAATCTGCATTCATGGTCTTAATTACTGTAGAGTAGTAAGTCAACAACTCCTGGCGGGAAAACTTTTGTGAGCTAAAAACAATCACATTGGTTATGCATTGTTGAAATAAAGGCACTGAAAAGACTCTCGACTGAAGGAGTTGTTCACTTATTGGCAGTCGGGCTTAAATGGGAGCGGACTATGAATACGATCTCTCTTTTACACATAGGGCTTAAGTAAGGCTATGTTTATACTGTATTTTTAGTTATTGTAATCGTTTATATACAAAAATACCTAAAAAAGATCTGTTTTAGCTATAAAAAATATTAGAACACGTTATTTTAAGAAATTTAGAGTAAGCCATTTGTTAGACAGGTTCTGATGTAATTCAGCACTTGGTGTTTATGTTATACGAATTCATAATTTGAAAATATGTCAGTTTTGGATGATCTTGTCTACTAAAATGTCAGTATCATTAATTAATATAAGATTTTGCACTACGATATATGTAACAAATAAAAACTGAACATTCACGAATGCACCTTTTCAATTATTTAACATAAAAAGTTTTACATAAATGAAGGTATTAACCTTTTGTTTAATTATTATGTCTGATATATTTAAATTTGTTAATTGTATTCAGCTCTGGTTATAGGATATCTTAATTTGTAACATATTTCCAAAAACTAAACTTGCAACACAACTAGGTATACCTAATATTAATAAAAATACATGTACATATCACCTCCGTGACATCCGTCATGTAGGTTAACCTTAATATAATTTAATTTTATGATTCTTGTATTGTAAAAGATAAGTGTAAACATAGCTTTATATTTATAAGAAAAAACGCTCTCATTTCAGTAGACTGATATCTGTGTTAGTCATAATATTATTGTAAAATATCGACCTGTTACTGGAAAACGTTATTAAAAAGCATAAAGTATAGAAATTCTGAAATAAAATAAAACTATAAATACCTAAAATGATGACAGTTTTGGACGCCATTTTTCTCAACGTACCTACATCAATACGTTTTCCATCTCAGGTCGATTAAGGTGGAACCTTTTTAAAGAACAGTATTTATTTCGTTATTTTTTAAGTTTTTAATGATTTTTATTGTTCTCGTTGCTTTACTTGGGAATCTTTATAAATTTTTAGACTTAGTAAGTACAATACATGTGCGAAACGGGGACTGAGCCATGCTGAAAATAGCTGATTACATTTATATTGTATATTCCATTTTTTCTATACAGTGTGCACAAGGCCTAACTGGAACGGACAGATGGATTTCAAAACTTATACATTTTAAAATGCTTTAGTTTTTTACCATTTATGTGGCTAAGAAGCTATTACATAACAACGTTGTAAAATAAAAAAATCGAAGGTTTTAGTTTTGACTTTATAATACAAAACCTTTGCCTTATTTGTAATAAAAAAAAATCCACATATACTTGTCATGTTCATACAAAATTACATGAATTAACTCCTTTAAATAAATACATTTATTGAAATGATTAAATTGCAGGTGCTATACGAACAAAAGGTATTTGCAGAAAATAAATTAAGAATAAATTTTTTGTCAGCATTTAAGAACCGTTAAACTTTTAAATTAACATGAAATTAAACAAATTAACATAAGTATCCGAAAATAATTGTACAGAGTCAACTATGTTTTCACCAAAACTTGTTTTCGACATTTAACTAGTAACTGCAATCTAATCACTTAATCTTAGAAGGCATTTAAAGGAACACGACAGGTCGTGATGACATTTGTCCGAGCTGGGTTTACAGTTTCCCAACGGTTATATCCGGTTTTAACTTCTCTAAACTGGTTCAGCCCCCGTTAGAACGAAGTTGTTGGTTATATTCGTTTGCGAGTACTAACTATTCCAAAAGTTTCCTGATTGTAATTTATTAAATAAAATTACGCTTTTAAAGTGTACTATTACATATTATGTAAATATAGGACAACTAATACCTATTATAATAGTAAATGTTGTAATTTGTATATAAGTAACAAAAATTAAATTTTAAATACATAGATAACACTGTGAGTATTTATTTATTTATGACATCTGATGAATGCCTTTTTATGAGCAAACTTCTTTAACGGTGTTGTGCACTTTTGGTAATGGATAATAAATTACAAACTCTCGTCAAGACACGTGATCTCATCAAAACTTCGTAAGACGGAGGGTAAACCACTGTATGTTGTCGCCGCATTTCATACAGTTTGATTTTCATTTTGCCGGCCGGTATATCTTCAAGCTAGCTATCTCGCGAAGTGCTTTGGTCTCGAACAAAACCAATTAAATAGATATTGTATTTTACAATATCAATGATAGAGTTTTTAATACTGGTAATTACAAGAATTCTTGCAAAATTAATCCCTGAAAATTTCAAAATCGCAAAAATGCACATTATTATTCTAGTTTTCAATTCTGCCGGCACTCTTGCAGTCTTATTAACAAACATTAGTATTAAGGACGGTACGAGTAAAGTACTGCTACAATTTTTCAGTTTGCCACCACCGCCTTTTTTATTCCTGACGGCATAATAGACTAGGGTAGAAGCCTTTAAAAATAATGAAAAGTGAAATAAAATAGTAGTAGGATGAAACCCATTAGAAAAGGAGGAGAATATGATCAAAATGAAAGGAAAAATAAATTACGGTAGATCCGAGTTCGGGAAGTGGGAGGGGGG